>PVIC010013858.1:0-37367 GCA_004025085.1 Thryonomys swinderianus | reverse complement strand
TTTTTTTTTTTTTTTTTTTTTTTTTTTTTTTTTTGCTTTTTGGAGACAGGGTCTCGCTTTGTAGTTCAGGCTGGCCCTGAGCTCACTATGGTCATTTCTATATTTTTTACTCCAAATCTGAGGGTTGTTTTCCTTTGTGATTAATATTATGCCCTACAAAAAAGAGTGGGTTTTTTGGTTGTTGTTCCTTGTTTCTTGTTTTAATTAAGCCTTTTCTGCAATCATCTAATTCAGATCATCTAATTCCACCACTGTTAACTTCAAAAGACCCCAGACATGATTACAAAAGAAAAATTAATGAGTAAAAAGGAGAATTAATTTGTGTCACATACTGGTACAAATTCCCCAATGTTGAGTGTGATTGTGAGCTGTATATAAGATGTACCAATAAAGAATTCAGTTTCAAAGAAAAGAAAAATTAGCCAGATGTGGTATTACAAGCCTATAATCCCAGCATTCTGGGAGACTGAAGCAGGAAAATCAGAAGTGTGAGCCCAGCTTGAGAAGCTTAGAAGCTTAGCAAGACTCTGTCTCAAAATAAAATATAAGAAGAGATGGGACTGTAGCTCATGTGCAGGCCCTTGGTTCAATCCTCAACCACAAAAGAAGCACAGAGAGGGGCCCTGACACCCTGAGATTTGGCCCATTCCTTATCAATGTGATAACCAGACTTTACATACTTAGGGAATATTTCATAAATTTTATCCTCATTTAATTTCAGAGTTTAACAAATCAAGACTCTAGGCCATTACCATGATAGGCCCATCTTAATCACATGTACTGTAAAATGTAATTCCAACGTGCCCCTGTCCTAGAAAATGCATCAGAAAATCATAAGCTGGTCCTTGGGCAATGTGACCTGAATCTCTGGGTTGGCATCAATGCATAGGGCCAGAAATGACCTTATAGATGATGATGATGATGATGATGATGATGATGATGATGATGATGATGATGATGACGACAACGACAATGACGACGATGACCACAATGATGATGGGTGTCTCAGTGGGTATTTTCCATGCCCCAATCAATTTATTTTTATTGTCTTTCTTTATTTTCACAATAAGGCCTTTTTTTCAGTGCTGGGGATTGAACTTAACACTGAGCTACATCCTTGACTAATTTTTAACTTCTTCACTTCGAGACAGTGTCTCACCACGTTGCTGAATAACCCAGATTAGCCTCAAGTTTATGACTTTCTGCCTCAGCCTCCCAAAGGAATGTGTCTCTGTTCCTGGCTAATATCACCATTTTTTTTCAGGTACTGGGGATCAAACTCAGGACCTTGCACTTGCAAGGCAGGCACAGCACCACTGAGCTAAATCCCTGGCCCAGAAATAACCATTTTAGACAGAAGGAACCAAAGCTTAGAGTAGTTATATAGCATCAGTTCACCTACACAGCTGCTGAGTGGGGAGGAAGGGGCCTGGATTCTGGTAGAGATCTTTATTATTACTCTGTGCTACTGGCCCACCTTGATCTCTGAAAGGAAAGCCCACAAATTCTAGAACTCTGAATGACTCTGCCAGGCCCTGCAGTCTAGTCTAGTTTCTGGCAGAACCAAAATCCCGATAACCTTTGGAATGTCAGCTAACTTCTGGAAAGAAATAAGAATCATTGTATGTTGAGAAGTAAAATTCAGTTCCTGCCTTCTTTCACAACTTAGATTCTCAGGACAAATCATTTTTCATGGCTTGACTGGGAAGTTGAATCTAGCATCCTCTGCAGATATCAGAATCATCTCTAGGTTATTGATGATACCTAATATAAGTGCTATGCAAATAGTTGTTATATTATTTAGTAAATAATGACAAGGAAAAAAACCTGTATATGTTCAGTACAAGTGCTCCTTTTTCAAATACTTTTGACCCATACTTGTTCAAATCCACAGATTCAGAGCCCACAGATACTGTAAAGGAGAGGGCCTACTGTGATATGTGTACATAAGTTATGGTATTATAGTTAAGAGGATGATCTCAACAATGTCTGTTAAGGAAAAGAGACATTTGCTATGCAATCAAACTTTCATCTTCTTAATGACTACATGGAAAAACTTTAGATATTCTTCAAAAGTCCAAAACATCTATGGAACTTACTAAAATAATCTCTTTCATCTTCATTTCCCAGTGTAATCAGATATCATATATGTTGGATGTCCTCTATATATAATATCCTGGATTTTTTTTCTTTTTAACCTCAAAGTCACACCTTACTGTAGCTTTTCTTGATTTACTATGAGAAATCATTTGTCCAGAGCAGAGATGGTACTAAGAAGGGTGATTATGCTTATCCAGTGCTGAGGGTTTGAAAAAGATGCAAAATCCAGGAAGTATGAACACTGAATTCTACAGGGCTTTGCTGGACTTAGGGAGAATGGTGGTACTATGATACAAAAGAGATATATTTTTTAAGTTGTTGTAGTCACAGTGAGTCTCCTAACGGTGAAAGACTAAAGCACGTGAAATTGAGAAAATATCAACATGATTTAGCAGCCTCTAAGATGTGACTGTCAGCATTCTTCTATCTTTTCCCACCAAGAAGAGTGAAATTTGACCATGCAGGAGGAGATTGCCCAAGCTAACATGTTCCCAAAGGTATAAGATGTGCTCTAAGACACCTGAAGGCAAAGACAGGACAGATCACCCAGGAAGCGCTACAGTTGATGCTCTTCCCACCCACCCTTCCAGTTAGCTGTGCAGTCAACATTACCACTGGCAGCTCCGTGCACCCTTCTGGGATGGGTACAAGATGAACAGGAACCTTAGTGTTCCTGGAGCTCATAGAGGATCACAGTGCCAAGGGAGATGACTCCTTGGAACACACGACATCCAAGCTGAGTGATAAGATGTCATCCATAGTCTTCTCAGTGGATCTGAGAAGACCACTGGTCCTTGTGGTTGAAGGTCATTAGGTTGACCTTAGTGGAGGGAAGAATCTCAGGGAAGAACCACAAGGAGCAATGAAAGGGTAGTATTCTTCCTAGCAGTATCACAGGAACTGAGGTGGACCAATCACTGGAGGCCAGGGTTCACACTGAACTTAGAGAGCTGGGAATTTAGCAGAAATTCTAAATCCCATTTTGATTCATTTGTAAAACCTGCAGGTTCATGGAAATATTTTTCCTGAACTACACTCATGGACTTCTTGAATTGGAAATTACCAATTTTATTTTCTTTTTGTAGTTTCTTGTAAGAACCTAGTTATTGAGTGTCTACTAATGTACCAGGAACTAAGCTAGAAGATAAAAATAAAAGCATAATGATAGTGTTTCAGCTTCAGATAAGTTACCAAAAGGCCAAAGAAAACAAAACAGTGCCACATTCCAAAAAGAATTCTAGAAACCATAGATAGGATATGCTGGAAACTGACTTTGAAGGTTTCCTTTATGGATATAAGAAGCTACAGTTTGGAGGGGTTAAGAGAGGCCTTCCCATCATTTATCATTTATTTATAAATAACTACCTCACTTACTAACCATGAGGACTCAAATGAGAGGAGGCAAATATGATTGCTGAGTTATGAGTTCTAACCAATTTATCCCAATGCCAACTTCCCTTGCAACTCAGAATCTTATCTTCTTTCATATCAGATGAATGGAGAGGAAGCAAATCAAACATTCGCAGGCAGAGTGATTAGTCCCAAATCCCTTCCAGGCTTCACATTCTTTCCCCCCATAGTTAGTGGAGCAGAGCTAATCAACCAAAGCGTGGGGGATCATGCTTGCCCTGGCCCCTCACATGGAATCCATGGTCAAACCCAAGGGTAAACAGATTCCAAACGCTGCTGCTCCTGATCGTGCACAGTTCAAGCCCCATGTTTTGCTGGCTTTGTAGCCGTTCCTGCTTTTCTGGGCTCTTTCACTCTCATTTTCCCGGTGCCTCATCCCTTTGTCCTTGGATGAAAGCCATGCGACTTATCAGCCTCCTACAGGGTTCTTTCCACCCCTAACCCTTATCCTACACCTGTTCCCTTTGTTCAAGGACTTCACACCCTCAACTTTCTTTTTGTGCAGCACATAGGCCAAGGTCCCCACCCAGGACCCGTGTGGTACTCTCACTCAGATTGTCACATAACTGGCTGCTTGTTATTCATCAGCTGAGTATTCTGTCCCTCACCCCTCGTCACCATTCCTAAGGCATGACCCATCCCTTACTTCGTCCTTATTATCTCCCTTTACTTCCTTCTTAACTGGTTAGTTAGCACATCCCAGACCTCAGCAGGTATTTCCTGGGCAGGAGCCCTCAGGCCCCTCATTGGAGCCACAATAGCTAATGTCTCTTCCCTCTCCTTCAGCTTTCTCGTTACCACTGGAGAAGGAGGTGCCAAAGCCTGCTGGGGTGCATTCTTTACATGAATGTGCTGTGGACCACTGTTATAATTAAAAGATTCATGAAGTGGGCCAGAGGGTTAGCTCAGTGGTTCCGTCGCCTGCCTCGCAAGCGCAAGGTCCTGAGTTCGATCCCCGGTAACCACATACAATGCTGGGCGTGGAGACTCACGCCCACCAGCAATCAATACCACATACCACAGTGCCAGGCGTGGTGGCTCACGCCTGTAATCCCAACACTTGGGAGGTAGAGACAGATTGCTGAGTTCAAGGCTTGCCTGGGCTACATAGTAAGCTCAGAGCCAGCCTGAACTACAAAGCGAGACCCTGTCTCAAAAAAAAAAAAAAAAAAAGATTCATGAAGTAATTTCTCAACTGTATCCTCTACCTTCTCCCCTGACACAGAGTTTATGTTTATCAACCTGAAAACTTCTAGAGAATTCTTTTTATGAATGAGAAACTATAATTTTTATTATTCAAACTTCTCCCACCAAATTCTCTAAAATGGAACTAATCATTGATCAGTACTCACAATGGCAAATAAACAAAAGTTATGGATGTACCTAACTCAGATCTTGTGCCCCCCAAGTCTTCTATATTTGAGGTCCAATTTATACTACAGTGAAACCACTGGTACCCTTTCAATATAGACAGAAAGATGACTTTTGTAATATCTTATCATTAGATATCATTTAAAATTATATTTATATATACATCTAGTAACAAAAAATTTTATATAACTGATAACTAAACAATTAACCTTTTTCAGTTTTTCTTTGTGGACTTTGCTCTTGTTTTCTCATTTTTTCTATGAACTTTCACAAGTCTTTTTTCTCCTGGCCGATGGCCCCACTTTGATTTCTATAACACTGCCATTTATATTGCAGCTAGAAACTGTTTCTGCTTAGTCAATTAGTTTTCATTTTATATTTTTCTCTTTTCCCATATATGGAAATTACTATTTGATTCTTTTTTTTTTTTTTTTTTTTTTTTGAGACAGGGTCTCGCTTTGTAGTTCAGGCTGGCCCTGAGCTCACTATGTAGCCCAGGCAAGCCTTGAACCCAGCAATCCTCCTGTCTCTGCCTCCCAAGTGCTGGGATGACAGGCGTGAGCCACCATGGCCGGCACTCTGGTATGTGATGCTGATTGCTGGTTGATTGTTGGTGGGCACGAGTCACCATGCCCAGCATTGTATATGGTTACTGAGATCGAACTCAGGACCTTGCGCTTGCGAGGCAGGCGCTGGAACCACTGAGCTAAATCTCTGGCCCTACTTGAGCCACCACGCCCGGCTATTATTTGATTCTTAATAGAGTGTACATAACAATGTTGACTGTTCCTGGTCTGGCTTCATTTTCATTTCTTTCTCAGTTTCTACTAATTTAATTTGCATACCCTTTAATGCATTTTAATTATTTGCTTATCAACCTTAATCTGTTCAGTAGAAGATATCTTTAGCTAGAAGAAAATTCTTCCTCTTTTCTATGCATTGAAAGGCAGCCAATAACAACAGCAGAAGAACCTATTACTCAGGAAACCTTACACAGGCTAAGTCTCTCCCTTCTTCCCCAAAATCAATCTGATCCCCAAGGCAAGAAGCTGAAGTTAAAGCTTAGACTGGTGTAAACCTCCAGTTGCTAAAGTTCAAGGTCACTCTGGGCACAGTCTGGGCCTCCTCCTGGGTCCTGTCCTGACCCCTGGTCTCCTTCTAGGCTGAGAGTGTAGCTCACATTTGTCACACTCCACTCCAGGGACAGGAGCTTTGCCTTTCAACTGCAGCCTGTCCTACTGTAGCGAACCATCCTCTACTGTTCTTCCTATTCCCGCCAGCCTGCTCATGCTTTTCTATCCTCTGCTGAAATTCTTTGTTATATCTTGGCACTCTCTGTCCCCTCTCTTCTTTATCCACCATGCATCCCCAATCCTTGGCACAAACTGCTATCTATGGTTTACTTTTCTTTGACTCCAGTAACATGGTACGGCATATCTGGCCCCTACCTAGGCCCATTCACTTCTAGTCTACCCATGAGAGAGATAACAGGTTTCTGTTGAATTAAGGAGATTGCAGTTTGGGGACCTCGGTACTACAGAAGTCTGACCTTAACCCCAAATAGATAGTACTCCTTAATCCCAAATTAGAAAATAAAACTAGGGCTAAACACAGTGGTAAACACCTTTAATTGCTGATACATAGGAGATTGAGGAAGGGGGATCGAAGTTCAAGGCCAGCCTGGGCACCTTGTGAGGCCCTGTGTTTGAAAATTAAAAGGCCTGGGGATGTAGATCATTAATCCTGAGTTCAATGCCCAGTACCATCAGAAAGAAACTGTGTGTGTGTGTGTGTGTGTGTGTGTATGCACATCCATGTGTGCACATACTTATGCATATGTATCTTAAGTACTACCAAAACTATATATATATATATATATATATACACACACACAATATATATGTATATGTTTATGTGTCTATATATTTGCACACATGTATATAAGCAAAACATTTTAGGAAAGCTACTAACATGAATGCACAGGAAAAAAGACCTCAAACACAGACAAAATAAAGATGTAGGCTAAAGCTAAATGATATCAACTTGAATATCACAGAAATAAGATATTCCACCCCTAAAACAAAAATAGGCTCTTATGCAAAATGAACAAGAAAATAAAGAGGAATTCTTGGAAATTCTAAAATGTTAATCAAAAGAAAAATATCAGAAGAGGTACTGCTGGAAATACTTCCTAGAAGGAGAATAAAAAGTCAGAGATGGAAAATAGGACAGAACAATGAAAAGAGCTTGTTTCTCAATCCAGGAAATATGAGCTCGCACACTTACCAGACAGGGAGGAGTAGAGGAAGCAAACTATGCCACAAGAGTACAGACTGAAGCCTCCAAGTTGAAAGGGTAGGGTGGTGAGGAAACTGCGCCCTCTGAGCTCCCGGGGCGACGGGTCCCTGCCCCTCACCAACAAGGATGTTCTGACTCTCGTCATGGGCTGTGGCAGGGAACCAAGGATCTGGGCAGACTAAGGGAGATTCCACAGCAGAACTGGTCAGCAGATGAGCATGAGCGATGCAAAGAAAAGTACATATATATTAAAGTAACCCCATCACCCTGCAGCATCATTAACCTAATAGTCCCCTCCTTATCTATGGCGGCACATCTTAAGCCTCCAAGTAGAGTCTGAAATCTCAGATGGAACTCAACCTCATATTTGCTGTTTTTTTCTACACATACATGAATACCTATGATAGTTTAATTTATAAACTAGACCCAGTACAAAATTAACATCATCAGCTACTAAAAAATCAGCAATAGACTATAATAAAAAAATTAAAACTCATGAGTTGTTTGTAACAGGAATTTTCCACTTAATGTTTTTAGAATGCAGGTAGCTATAGGTAACTGGAATGTCATAAAGGAAAACCATGGGTAAGGGAGGGACCCATAGAGAGAGAGAAAAATCCCTAGTCCATCCTTTCTCATTTCCTTCTATAATTAGAACAGGTGGGCACGTCACTTACAGCCCATGGAAGGCCAAAAAGTAGGCAGGATGACCTACCTCATGCCCTGGAGGCACCTCAAGTCTGATGGTTGGTGGGCAGGCCATCAATATGGACTGAAAGAAGGAAGGAAGGGAAGATGAAAGGAAGGGAAGAGAAGTCACATGAGTAAATGACTATCCTTCAAGGACCTATGGAAACTCCCTACAGAGAGAAACAGCCTGCATATGTCAAGTAGAGATGTGCCCTTCCATCCTCAGCACAGTGAGTTCAAGGGCTGGAGAGGGGCACAGGAATGGGACATAGCAGCACCAAGGGGCAGCTCTGTCCCCAGCAGTATAGCCCAGAGACTGAGAAGGAACTGCCACCAGCACCAGAAACAGCCAAATCTGTCAGTCAAGAAAACAGAGAGTTTCCATATCCCACACACAGGTCGGCAGAGCGCCACATGTAGATCAGAGTGGATGTGCTTGGGTAAGAACAGGTCACTTGAAAGCCCACATGGAAAGGAAATGTATCAGGCCCTTCAGTGGCAGGTGCAGAATTTGAGGGAGAGATGGAGTCAATGCTTGCTGCCAGAAAACAACATTGACAATGAAGAAAAGAATATTTTAAGAGGAGCAAGTAACTTGCAGAAAGTACCTAGATTTTAAAAACATAAGATAAACAGGAGAAGAACATTGCAAATACAAAAAGTCCTGTTCTCTGAAAAGAATCTGATGTGACTAGGTAACAAATTCTTTCCTGAAAGTCCAGAGCAAGAAGTAAAGAAAGGAAGTGAAAAGAGAACACATAGTAATGGTTAATCTGAAATTAGGTGTGGTATGTGTTAATCGGAAATAAGAGTTCATGGGTCGGAAGGTTAGCTCAGTGGTTCTGGCTTGCAAGCACAAGGCCCTGAGTTCGATCCCTGGTAACCACATACAATGCTGAGCGTGGTGACTCATGCCCACCAGCAATCAATACCACATACCACAGTGCCAGGCGTGGCGGCTCACGCCTGTAATCCCAGCACTCGGGAGGCAGAAACAGGAGGATTGCTGAGTTTGAGACTTGCCTGGGCTACATAGTTAGCTCAGGGGCAGCCTGAACTACAAAGTGAGACCCTGGCTCAAAAAAAAAAAAAAAGAGTTCATAACTCCAAAGTTCTATAGTTTGTAATGAACAATTACAGTAAGCACATACTTTCTTGCTTGCACTGCCAAAAATATAACCCTAACTGTCAAGAACACAGCTGCCTCTCTTAGGCAGCCAAGGAGAAACCGTGATGTGTACCTGCAGCCCTCCCCATCTTCCCAGGGCCTGAGCCCATTCTGGAATGTAATGTGCACATTTCTGACACACCCCAGGCTCAGACCATCAGGTGCCTGCCAGAGGCTTGTGGCTGGTGGTGCAGACAGGCATGAGGGTCTCTCACTCCACTGCCACTGTGACTTGCTGCTGCCAGGAGAGAGATATAAATGGCCAACAAACAGGAAGAACACTGGTCCAGGATAATGTTGGCCATGAGCAGTTTTATTTTTTTAGTCCAAGCAAATTTCTCCTTGGCAGATGCTACCATGAACTAGTGTACATTCCAAATATGTATCTTCCTTATCTAGCAGACTTTACCCAAAATTAATGCTTCTTACTCTGAGTTCGAACTTAACTGTAAACCAGTCAGTAATAATGGTACTGATGCAACTAATCAACTGCTTAATCTGCTTCTGCTCCTATTTCTTGCTCACGAACCCTATAGAAGTGGCAGGAAGACCAAAAAAAAAAAAAAAAAGCCACCTGGTTCTTTGAGGAACTATCCTGACCAGACCCATTGATATAAAAAATTTCTTTATGAAACAAACAGAATCAAAGCCTATACATAGAGGGAGAGTGGGTGCTGAAGGGAGGGCAGGAGAATGGAAAAGAAACAGCAATCAAGATACAGTGATACAGCATGCAGAGATACAAATTCCCTCTGATGAACATGATCATTATGTATACTTAAGTGGAATCAATAAAATTAAAACTAAAAAAAAAAAAAGACTTCCATATACATGTCAACCAGGGGTTTGGAAGTGAACACAGGACCCCATGCTAGGAAAGCATACCTAACTCATCTTCTTGGGTTCTTTGAGAGAACGAAGTAACACATGGACAAAAGTGAATCCATAAGTGAGATGGATTTAGGACTTTTCGAAAAACTCCTTTGTTAAGATTCCAGAACCCCAGGACAATTTATCTATAAGCAACACAGGGAGAAAGAAAAACAGTAGATCCCCAAGGGCCTCACTCTATTTGAAGACATCCACTATTGGGGAACCATAATAAGGGGTGTCACAAATTTGACTCATGACACTAAGATGTCTCATACGTCCCTGAGCCCCAAGCAGGTAATATTTATGGTGAGCATGCTTAATAATGAACAGAAATAAAGAAAGCAAACTCCAACTATACACTCAGGATCAAGTAGTCCCAGTCAATCAATCAAAAAATACCTTGTGAAGCTAAGAAAGTATGAAGTGAGGAAATGAAAACAATCAACTGTGGTAACAGACTAAAAACCACCTTAAAAATTTTTATCTGGGGGCCGGAGGGTTAGCTCAGTGGTTCCAGCGCCTGCCTCGCAAGCACAGGGTCCTGAGTTCGATCCCCGGTGACCATATATAACGCTGGGCATGGAGACTCACGCCCACCAGCAATCAATGCCACATACCACAGTGCTGGGAGTGGTAGCTCACGCCAGTAATCCCAGCACTCGGGAGGCAGAGACAGGAGAATTGCTGAGTTCGAAGCTTGCTTAGGCTACATAGTAAGCTCAGAGCCAGCCTGAACTACAAAGTGAAACCCTGTCTCAAAAAAAAAAAAAATTTATCTGGGGGCTGGAGATTTAGCTCAGTGGTTCTGGTGCCTGCTTCACAAGCGCAAAATCCTGAGTTCGATCCCTAGTAACCACATACCATGCTGGGCGTGATGGCTCACATCTGTAATCCCAGCACTCAGGAGGCAGAGACAGGAGGATTGCTGAGTTCGAGGCTTGCCTGGGCTACATAGTGAGCTCAGGGCTAGCCTGAACTACAAAGCAAGACCCTGTCTCAAAAAAAAAAAAAAAAAAAAAAAGATGTATCTGGGACAAAAATCTAACGGGCTGTGAATGTGTCTCAAGAGACACTTTAAAACAAAGTCCTTTTGGGTAAATAAATGTCAGAGACTCTTATTCCTTGTCTTACTGCGATCACAAACACTCAGCCAGCTGAAGATGAACCAGTGTGAATGTTCACCTGAAACTCCTCTATAAACCCTAAGCCTGAATCTATTACTAGCTATTGCACTAGTGGCTTGAGAAACAAAGAAACCAAAGAGTAGCAAGGCTCTCTCACAATGACCACAGCTCATCCATCCATCACTGTATTCAGCTAACTGCCTATCCGCCTGCTTTAAGCCTGATACCCTGCTAGACAGTGATGAGGATGGATTACTTAAGGAGTGTATCTTCCTTCTATCGAGGGGCTGGGAAATGGACTGTTAAAATTGTTCTGTCATAGTTTTTACTTCTAGTCCCTCAATTAGGTTAGCTATATCCTCTGCTTAGTATGTAAATTACACTAGGTGGTAAAAGTTAATTGTGGAACCATTTCTTAAGAATTTTTCAGGACAGTAACATGGGGCTACATATTGAAAACAGGATTGTATTTTCCCACCCCTAAACAGCTTAAACTTGTGGAACATGTTAAGTTTAATGCAAAGTACAGTAGGCAACTATTGATTTTATGCAAGGAATTTAATATGATCTGAATTTTTATAAATAAGGAACATTTTTCTTATTTTTCTCAACTTTAAATTTCTTTAAATGATATTTAATTATTTAAAACAAAAATATTAACAATGTTTATGATGTCTCCAAGAGTAAATGTTGTGTACAATGTTTGTCAGTAGACAGGAAGAGTAAATTGAATAATACTCTTATAAGGTTTCTGAGCTACAAGAGTTGATCAAAATGCAGTGAATGCTTAATTTTTTAAATGTATTGTAGTAAAAGATATATTACTATTAATCTTCCTCAAAATATTCTCCTCACTTTATGCACATACATCTTGTCATTCTTTATGCTTTATTCCTTGTCATTCCTTTTTTCTTTATTGAGTTTATTGGTACATTTTAGGTGTACATAATGATCACATTCATCATTGAGCATTTGTACCTGTATGTGATACATCTTGATTTTCCCCATTGTCCTCCCCTCTCTTCAACCCCTTTTCACTTTCTGAAGCAGTTCTGGAAGTTCTCTTTCGTGTTTTCAGTTGTGCTGCTAGGGCTGTTTGAATGCTAATAATAGGTTCAAAGCATGGGCCTTTCATGGTCATTTTAACTTTGAGGAAGAGGTAGATCCAGGGAATAAGGTGGAAGAAAACACAGCATACAGTTTTTGTGAGTGTGTCTGTTTCAATGATGACAGTTAACAGCAGCAGCCACCACAGTTCTACCACCCTCACGAAAGGACTTCCGGGCCTGCCATGGAAAATGGCAGCAGGGATGGGATGAGGGAAGAGATATTTTGAGAGGGATTCATGACAATGTGCCTTTACTGTAATACATTTTTAAAATTTTATTTAAACATTCACTATATTTTGGGGTATACCACACATACATACATACATATATATACATGTGATATATATATACATATATCTGTATATATATCACTAAATATATACAGATATATGTATGTATATATATATATCTCTGTATATATATATCTCTGTATATATATATATATATTGATATAAGATTACTTGAAGGTTTAGACTAACTGTAAATTGAAAGGCAGGCCTTCTAAATCCTAAAATAACTACAAACCAGAAAGATAAGCAGAAGTATAAAGTCCCTGCATTAAACAAAACAAAATAGAATCATAGTTTGAAAAAAGGCAGAAAAGAAAAATAAAAGGAACAAAGATGGGACAAAAGAAAATAAATAGCAAGATAGGAAATTTAAACCTCAACATTAAATGCTTAATTACACTAAATGTCAAACATTTCAACTAAAAGACAAGATTGTCAGACTAATTTTTAAAATTCAATAGTTTATTGTATAGATCTATAAAGATGTGCCATAAAAACAAAACAAAAAGGTAAATAGCCCTAAATCTATTGCAGAAACTCAACTCATTACTGACAGCTTTCTACACCAAATATCTCTAGGACCAGGTGAATTTAAATGAACACTTAAGGAAAATATAATAATTTTAATAATTTTTTCAGAAAACAATGGAGGGAATATTTATCTATATATCTTCTCACCTCAAAAATCTGATAAAGACATTATAAGAAAACTACAACCCAATACCCCTCAAAGCCATATACACCTCATAATAGAATTAATATCATTCACAATGTTGAAAGATGATTAGGAAGCAAAACAAAGATGTCTGCTTTCACCACTTCTAGGCAACTTCATACTATAATTCCTGCCCAGGATAAAAAGACAGAAATAAAAAGCAACAGATTGTGTGTGTGTGTGTGTGTGTGTACATGCATGCATGAGTGTGTGCACATGTGTGTGTGTTCTGAGAATCAAACCCAGGACCTTGTGCATGCTAAGATGGTGCTCTGTCAAAGAATGACACCCTCCAGGCAATAAACCACCAGTTTCAAAACTCGCTTTAATGCCAGGGTAAGTAAGCCAGTGTGCTGTTAACACAGAAAGTGTTTATCTGTAGAACAAAAGGAGTACAGAAGTCTATCACACACTGGGCCGGGAATTTAGCATACTAAATACTCAGTGCTGAAGCACCTGCCTGGCAAGTGTAAGGTCCTGAGTTTCATTCCCTGTACCAAAAAATAAAAATTAAAAAATAAAGAACTATATTCATACAAATACAATGAATTGATTTGTTTGTTTCTTCATTTGTTCAGACAGGGTCCACTTTGTAATTCAGACTGGTCCCAGACTCACTGTGTAGCCCAGACTGGCCTTGAATCCGAGACAATCCTCCTGCCTCTGTCTTCTGAGTGCTGGGATTACAGGTGTAAGCCAAAATGCCTGGCTCATAATCGTTGGTTTTTTTTATGAAAGTGTAGGAAATTCAATGTGGAGAAGAGTAATTTTCTTCAATAGTTCATGTTGGAACAATGAAATATTATTATATATATTATTATATAAATATTATAAAATCTATAAAGACATTATATAGATCTATAAAAGTTCTAATAGAATTTTTGAGTCACACCTTATACTCAAAAACAAAATTTGGTGAAAAAGGATTATAAATCTAAATATAAAAACTAAACTATAATATTTCTAGCAAAAAGAAGATCAGAAGAAATATCCACGGCCTTGGTTTTTATCTAAGATGTCGTAAGAGAAAAAATAAACTATAAGCGAAAAAAGTCAATATATTTGACTTTATCAAAACTTAAAGGATTTTTTCATTAAATATTGAAAAAGTGAGCCAAAGATTATGAGAAAAATATTTATAAATCACATATCTGACAAAGGACTTGTATTCAGGATATAAAGAATTCTTAACAGTTAATTAGAAAAGCAATAACCAGGCCGGAGGGTTAGCTCAGTGGTTCCGGTGCCTGCCTCGCAAGCGCAAGGTCCTGAGTTCGATCCCTGGTTACCACATATAATGCTGGGCGTGGAGACACGCCCACCAACAATCAACACTGCATACCACAATGCCGGGCATGGTGGCTCACGCCTGTCATCCCAGCACTCAGGAGGCAGAGACAGGAGGATTGCTGAGTTTGCGGCAGCTTGCCTGAGCACCATAGTGAGCTCAGGGCCAGCCTGAACTACAAAGCGAAACCCTGTCTCAAAAAAAGCAAAAAAAAAAAAAAAAGAAAAAGAAAAGCAATAACCTACCTAAGAAATACTACATTTTAGTAAACTTCCTTGTGCATAATGTAGGCTCAACTTCTGTAGAAAGACTCATAATAGCAGGACTCTAGGCAATATAGAAATTTGTATCAGTTCCCCCTTACATGCAATTTCTCTTTCTATGGCTTCCATTGCTATGGCTTTCATTATTCATTGTCAATCTCAATCGAAAAGTACCTCATAAGAAATTCCAGAAATAAATAACTCATAAGTTTTTTTATTTGTGCTGTACTGTGAGTAGCATGATGAAACTCCCACTATTCTGCTTTCCTGGATAGGATGTGAATAATAGCTTTGTTAAGTGTTTCCATGCTGTATACACTACTCACCCAACTGGTCACTGAGCACCCATCTGGTAATCAGATTAGCTATTGAAGCAGTCAGGGTTGCATTCAAGTGATCCTGACACAGCACCTTAATACCAACGCTTACTTCACCCACCTTGCTGCATCTCACCATGTAAGCATTGGATCATCTCACATCACCGTAAGAAGAGCTGTGTGTACAGCTCAGGGTGTGTTGAAATGGGAGAGTATAGTATAGAAGCTGTTCAATACATATGGTATATATGTATTACAGTAAAGGTTACATTGTTAAAAATTATTACAGTAAAGGTTACATTGCTGTTTATCACATAAATGGCAACATGCCTTTCGGTGTCTTTTTTTTTTTGTGTGTCTTTTTTTTAAAGCAGAGTCTCACTTTGTAGTTCAGGCTGGCCCTGAGCTCACTATGTAGCCCAGGCAAGCCTCAAACTCAGCAGTCCTCCTGCCTCTGCCTCCCAAGTGCTGGGATTGCAGGCGTGAGCCACCATGCCTGGCATTATGGTATGTGGTACTAACTGCTGGTGGGGGTGAGTCACCACGCCCAGTATTGTTGTATGTGGTTACCAAGGAGCGAACCAGGGACCTTGTACTTGCTAGGCAGGTACTGGAACCACTGAGCTAAATCTCTGGCCCCTCAATGTCTTTTTTTTTTTGCTTTTTGGAGACAGGGTCTTGCTTTGTAGTTCAGGCTGGCCCTGAGCTCACTATGGTGCCCAGGCAAGCCGCCACGAACTCAGCAATCCTCCGTCTCTGCCTCCTGAGTGCTGGGATTACAGGCGTGAGCCACCACGCCCAGCATTATATGTGGTAACCAGGGATCGAACTCAGGTCCTTACGCTTGCGAGGCAGGCGCTGGAACCACTGAGCTAACCCTCCGGCCCCCTCAATGTCATTTTTAAAACTTAAATATTCACTATATTTTTCAATCACTCCTCACTATATTTTTATAATTCTTCTATTATTAGATACTGATGTTACAGCTCCAGTATGCCTAATTTATAAATTAAACTATCATTGGTATATGTGTAGAAAACACAGTGTATGCAGGGTTCCGTATTCCCTGTGGTTTCAGGCATCCACCTGGATCTCAGAAGCCAGGGATAAAGAAGGCTGCTGTAGCTCTGCCTCCTGCTGCTATACAATATTGGGAATAAACTGCCCAAGACTGGCTTGGCCACTGCTTAGTCAGGGTCCCTGCTTCTTTCTCTAGGGTGCTGACCTTGTCCACGTGGTCACTAATCCCTTCCACACTGCAGAAAACAGAGGAAACAAGGCCCCAAGATCTACCTGAGGCTCTGTTGGTGATCACGTGGCTTCAGCCAGCAGCAAAGCCAGGCAGGAAGAGCTTCTTCAGCCCGATGTGCCCAGCAGACAATCTGATTCTGGTAGAGGGAGAGAATGGTGATGGGAACAGCCAACTTTGCTACAGAAGAGCTCTCCGTCCATGCCTCACCCCAGGCTCCGGAGGCCTCCTGCACTCCCTTGTACCAGGTGATGTGCACAGATGGTTTTTATAGAAAGAGAAGCCACACTTAGAAACAGCTCAGACCTACAAGTTCTGCTGGCCTCACTGCCAAGAATACTCACCAGCCGTGGGTTTGGTCTTCCCAGGCCCTGGTGTTTGGTCTTCCCTCTCCCTTGACCATTCTGTATGTCACCTTCTGTCCATATTGTTCACAGAGCCTCCCCTTCTCTCTGTGGAGCGCTCTGCTCACTCTCCAAGAGCTTCCTCATGCTGCTTTTTAAAAATATCTATTATCTAGCACAGTATCAGGAGCTTCACCATGAGCCTAAGAATTCCCTCTTAACTGAGTGTGGTGGTGCATACCCACAATCTCAGATTCTCAGGAGCCTGAAACAGGAGGATTCCCACCATCAAAGCTTGTCTGGTCAACTTAGCAAGGTCCTGTCTCAAGAGATGATTTTAAAATGAGCAGGGAAGGGAGTTCGGTAGTAGCTCACCTGCTTAGTAGCTGTGGCCCCGAGTGTACTCTCTATACTTAAAAAACAATTTCCCTGGGCCAGAGGGTTAGCTCAGTGGTTCCGGCGCCTGCCTTGCAAGCGCAAGGCCCTGAGTTCGATCCCCGGTAACCACATATAATGCTGGGCGTGGAGACACGCCCACCAACAATCAACACCGCATACCACAGTGCCGGACTTGGTGGCTCACGCCTATAATCCCAGCACTCGGGAGGCAGGGACAGGAGGATTGCTGAGTTCGCAGCGGCTTGCCTGGGCACCAGAGTGAGCTCAGGGCCAGCCTGAACTACAAAGCAAGACCATGTCTCCAAAAAGCAAAAAAAAAAAAAAAAAAAACTAACAATTTCCCTGACAAGAATCCCATCTTGCTCTTTAGCCTAGTAGTCCAAACTTTCACTTAGTTTTTCTTCCCATTACATCTGTATCACTGAGCAGTTGGAAATATGTAACAGTTTTACCACTGAAAAAGGAAATCCCTCAGAATGGCCTGAAAAGAATTATTTTTCTTTATTCTACCCTTATTAAAAGCTTACTTTGAGGGCTGGGGATTAGCTCAGTGGTTCTGGTGCCTGTCTCACAAGTGCAAGGTCCCAAATTTGGCCTCTGGTACCAAAGAAACAAATTTTTAAAAAAGCTTACTTTTCTATATGCCTGGTGAGTTCATGATTTATGTTCTTCAATTATTTAGAAATATCAATATTAATTATAAATAACCAACCAAGCTAAGTCTTCCAGGGCTGCCATAGCAAATTACCACAAACTTATTGTGTCTTTAACAAGAGAAATGTGTTATCACATGATACTGGAGGCCAGAAATCTGAAATTCAGGTGCTGACAGGGCTGTGCCTCCCCAGGGCCTGGAAGGCAGATATTACCTTTTTAGCCTCTGGTCGTTCCTGCTGTTCCTTGGTTGGCGACAGCACAACTCCACTCTCCACCACTCTTTAACGATCTCCAAATGGCCTCCCTGTCTTCCTGTCTTCCCGCCTCTTCTCCCAGGGGTATCAATAGCTGAGCTCAGGGCCCACCCTCAGTACACACTGATTTCACTGTGACGGCCTCAACTGTCAACATCAACAAAGACCCTATAACCAAATAAAGACCACAGTCTGAGGTCCTGAGTGGACACATGTACAGGGAGGGGGATGCTATTCAACCCACTACTCCTAAAACTCTGAAAGTCATTGTAGCATGCAGAAATTAAATTTTTACTTTAAATTTATTTTACACAAACATACACACACACACACAAATGTTCCCAAGGAGTGTGGAAAACCTAGGGATAAATATATAGGAATATATATATATATATATATATATATATATATATATATATAAATACAAAACATATCACATTTTCCAATTTTTCATTTATTTAACAGACATTAAACATTTACCAGTGTGCTAGATGTAGAGGGCTCTTTAGTGAATCTAGGTATTTTTGCTACTTCTATCTTCTTCACATTGATTTTTGTATCTTTCTTTTCTAAGAGGAGTCATCCACCAGACAGAATTTCTTCCAGGCTGGAATTATTTTCACACATTAGTTTTTAAATTAAAACAATAGCAAAGTGCACTGACATTTTGTTCCCAGAGCATGTAGAGTAATGTTTTTATGGTCACTCTAGCAACCAAAGAAGCAAGCGTGGTGGGAGGCAGGGAGCAGAAGGGCTGGCACCGGCAGCCAGGAGCAGGAAGGGGCACCTCTCTGCGGCAAGCTGGCTGGGGTCCGAACAGGACAAGACCCGAAGTCCAGAAAATGGCCTGGATCCCTGGCCTGACTCATCAGCCCAGGACTGGAGAATGTGGATGGATTATTTTCTCAAAAAAAGAATGATAAACTGAGAGGCTTAGGAATTAGCAACTGGTCCTAAAAAAGAAATGTTTATACAGGGCCAGACATCCTGTCAGCATTAAAGGGCAGTTGCTGGCTCGACTCCTATTTGTAGATAGTGGAGCATGTGCTGCCAGGTCCACCACGACTAATGTGCTGTCAGGGGCTTGACGTGGCCAGAGGTACAAGGTTCCGGAGAAATGCTGGGCTGGGTCACAGCACCTCAACTGTCTCTGGGTTTAGTCACCACGGCCTTGGTCAGTGAGGCCCTCACTGCTGCTGATCCACTGTGTGCATAATACTGAGCTGGGGACTTCGGAGAAAAATGGTTTTTAGTGCCATATGGATTCTGATCTAACCAAAGATACAATGCAAATGAGACGAGTAAACTTGGGTTTATGTGAACACACACATTTCACCTCTTGAGCCTTCGATTTAAAAAAAAAAAAAAAAAAAGGGCTGGAGATTTAGCTCAGTGGTTCCGGCGCCTGCCTCGCAAGCGCAAGGTCCTGAGTTCGATCCCAGTAAACACATAGAATGCTGGGCATGTGCTCGCTTTGGCAGCACATATACTAAAATTAGAATGCTGGGCGTGGCAACTCACGCCCACCAGCAATCAATACCACATACCACAGTGCCGGGCGTGGTGGCTCACACCTGTCATCCCAGCACTCGGGAGGCAGAGACAGGAGGACTGCTGAGTTCGCAGCGGCTTGCCTGGGCTACATAGAGAGCTGAGGGCCAGCCTGAACTACAAAGTGAGACCCTGTCTCAAAAAAAAAAAAAGAGGAAGATAGTTGAGGGAAAGGAAGAGAATCCAAAATTCTGCTGTAAATCACAAGCTTAGCTTCTTGTGGACCTGGATTTGAACCCTGACTTTTACTTCTAGCTCAGCAGTTTTGGAGGTGACTTAATTTACTGACCTTGTTCTCTAATCTGTACAAAGGATTAGAGAGTATTACCTCACAGGCTGTGATGAGAATTTAATGAGAAAATGTATGGCAAACACTATCGTAACACGTGGCATATCACTGATCGTCAGTATAACCATTGTCAGTCTTGCTGTCACCTATAGATTTAGTCTTGATCTGGCCATAACTTGGGATGTGGGCAAGAGGCACAGTGACTAGGAATACTAAGAAGAAATGGAAGCTCACGTCTGAGCCCACACCTCCCCACAGGGTACAGCAGACACGTCCGAGGACCAAGACACAACAGCTTGGTCATCAAGGGCAGGAACAACCTGAGCATCAGCCATTAGCTGAGACCTATTTGACAAGTTTCCTGGCTTCAGTCCCTCAACACAGGCTTTACCTTGTCTCAGTGTGGAGGGCATGGCTGGATTAGGGTCAAAGATCTGAAAAGAGGCCACACCCAAATTTGCTGCAGAAGATTTCCCACCATTGGGAGCAAACTAGTAAGACCAGGGAGAAGTTGCTACTCGCCAAGTCTGCTGGTTTGCTTAGAGGCCCAGGGAACTCAGGCTCCACCTCGAAGCCCTCACCATGAACCTTGGCAGGGGAGCCCAACTCTTAACATCCCTCCTGTCCCATATGAGGTTTAAGAAGGAAACAGAAGCTGGAGTGGGCCTTCAGGACATGATCTGAGGCCAGTAGTGTGAAGCTGGTGAAAAGTAATATGACCAACAGCAACTAGTGAAGAGAAGTTTGTGCCACTGACCTTGGCCAGCACCGCAGACGTGGAAAAATCAACTTGTCTGAACAAGAAGTTGTCTCGGCCCTCTGTTAGATTAGTCACCCAATTAGAATTATTTTTAAGATAATGGTCTATTTATACACCAAAAAGCTAAGAATGGAACTGTGAGATTGTGCAAGCATTCAAAAATATTCCACATGCTCTAAAAAGAAAACAGGATTTATGAAGTGCAGACCGTATTATTTCAGAATAAAAAGTAGATAATATGAATATTTAAATGCTTTCAACCATAGTCAGAAACAGAAATAGTGTTTCTTTTTATCAAACCCTTCAAATAACACACACACACAAAACCCTCAAATCTTTCTCCATGTATGAAGTGACTTTGAACATAAATAATCACTTTTGCCAAATGTGGTCAAATAGGTTTCAAGAACAAATGAAGCTATACTGGTCTCATTTGCTTTCCAGTAGGGACACACCTCAGACTTGCCTTAGCTAATGGACCTGCCATGATGTCTGGCTAAACACAGAAGCTTCTCCAGAATTAGAACATCAATCAGTACCATAACTTCTAGAACAACAGTTTGGTAGGATAGTGTTATGGTTGTGTTTAGATGTTCCCCCCAAAGCCTCATGCAGATGAGGTGGGACTTTCTTCTTCAGAGGTAATTGAATCTGGAATGTGGGACGTTGGGGTTAAGGGCATGTGATTACTAAACTACTGTAGTGAGTGATCAGTTTGGCACCACCCTAATCCTGGATAAGATAAAGGGGGCAGAAAGATACTGTTAAACTCTTTCTGTGTTGATGCTGTTGCCCTGCTGTGGGCCCCATGAACTGCCTCTCTCATTTCCTATGCTCCTTTTGTAAGCCATGTTGTTTCTCCTCTTCAGTGCCTGTTTGTCATCTCTGTCATGGAGCCAGCCAGCTGAAGACTGAAACCTCTATGAACTGTGAGCCAAATAAATCCCTTTACCTCTACCTTTGGGTGTTGAGTATATTGTCTCAACAATGAGAGAAATGTAACTAAGACAGACAGAGACTTGGAGACTTGGGTCTCACTTTGGAAAAAATCACTTGACAAGAAGTGTTAAACATTTGTTATTCTACAGTTCCAAGTGGTAGAGACAAAAGTGTCATTCCTTCCCTGAAGGGATTTAACATCTCGTTGGTGTCACCAAATTAAAACTAATGGCACAGAGGTGCCCAATTAAGACAGTCTGTAATGAGGCTCTGCATGAATCCATGGCTTTGAGGAGTGATCAAAGGCAAACTCAGTAGGCTGTGGGTAAGGCAGCAGGGAAGGCAGAAACTGGGCTCTCCCTGGGCTGCTAGGAAGCTATGGATAGGAATACAAAATGGTACAGAACACGCCAAATGAAGATCACTGGGGTAGGCTGGTAATGCCTACCATGACTCTGTGAGACCAGAGGAAAGCGACTGGATAGAGAAATCACTGAGGCAGACAGCGGAGTTGAGCATTAACCTTTTACCAGAGGTCTGTGCCAGACCCCCGTATGCCAGGCACAGCAGGGACTTCCAGGAGTGACATCAACAGCAGAAAGAATGAAAGCTATGTTCAGTACAGTTGGACTCAGAGAAACCCAAGAAGACAGAGATCTTAGTGACAGGGTCTGAACAATTGACCAGAAATGAAGCCATAAGGGCCCAGACAACAAAGAAGGAGTCAAAATGGAGAAAAACATGTTCCTCAAAAGATGAGAGAGTGAAAAAAAAAAAAAAAGATGAGAGATTGTGCCAAGAGGTGGGAGGCACTATGACCAGATGACTCAGAAACCATCAGTCCACAGCCCAGGTGAGGAGGAAGCTGTGGGGCTACTGACAGGCAGACTGTCAGGAGACCTTGGCTGATCTACTTGACATAATTTCCTGCCTGTATTATGGAGTCCTATGAGCTTATATAAGAGGTAGTTTTGAAAATGATTTAAACTATGATTCAGACAGAGAATTAGTAAACGTTACCTAGATGTAATTGTCCCAGTAGTTCTCTGGGATGCTAAGGTAGGAGGATGGAAAGTTCCAATTGCTTGGGCAAGTTAGCAATTTAGTGAGACCCTCTTTCCCAGAAAAAAGGGGAAAAAGAAAAGAATTTTAAAGAGCTAGTGAATGTTTTATCTCATAGGTGGAACAACATGACTCTGTCCCTCACATAGTAACATTAGCTATTTATTGTACATTTCAGACATACAAATTCATTGTCAAACTCTACATTGTATCGTATTTATGACTATTACCCAAAAATGCCTGCATATTAGCACCAGCACCACTGCTTATGTGCTAAGTCCACCCTCTGGACTGTGGCCACAGTTACTGCGCATGAAGCACTTTCTATTTGCAGCCTTATCTTGCTACCTTGTGGGTTCCTCATCCCAGTGAGAGTCTCTCTGGCTCTGGTCAGCGGGATCAAGCTGCCCTAATTCTGTGCTTACCAGCAGGATGATGATAACCACATGACGGATGTCAGACGTCAGTATATCCATATAGCATTTCCGCCTTCCCCACTTAGAGCTTCAGACGGTGAGCGCCTGGGCGTCCTGTTTCCTTCGCACTCCTATTCTGCATAGACAAATTGATTTCCAGCTGAAGCTTTAATGCTATATTACAGTCTGTGGTCACACATACAAAGGAAGGCAGCATGGGAAAAGTGAATGGGCCAGGAAAGGAGCAGAGGCAGAGGATAAAGAACGGAGAATCTGCGTTAAGAACCTAGCCTCAATCGCTTCTCGGCCTTTTGGCTAAGATCAAGTGAAGAACCTAGCCTCCCCTCCACTTTCTCTGTTGTGGCCCTTCAGCCACAGGAGCCCTTTCGATACCTTCTCGTTCCTGAAGTTGACACCAAATGAAGTGTGTAAGGAGGGAGTGATGGAGATAGAGTGGGAAGACAGAAAGGTGACCTGCTGGGAAGCTTAGGCCCCAAAGACATGAGCGACTTCCCACCAGTTCCTGCCAGTTCCACTCTTGTGCTTGCCCCCTCTCACTCCCAATTAGCTGTGTTCTTGCTCAATTGTTTAAGTCATTAGAAGGCAATTTATTGAGCCACTTTGGAACTATGCTGCTTAAGCAGGGATCCCAAGCCAAAAGTAGCCTTTTCCCATCTCTTTCTCTTTGGGGAGCCCCAGCCTCCAAAAGACAGATGCCTTGTGGAGGGCAGGGAGAGGTTATCCAGCTCAACTGTATCTTGGAAGAAAAGCTCCGGTTGTACATGACACACAGCTAGCTGGAGGTGTAGGTCAGTGGCCCAGCACCTGACTGGCAAGCATGAGGTCATGAGTTTGATCTCTGGCACCAAAAAAAGGGATATTGAACATTTGCTTGAGACAAAGGGACCAGGCAGAAATTCAAGTATATTTTCAAAGTGACTCATGATAGAAAATATTAGTATTGTTGTCTTCCATGGGGGGGGGTTGAAATTTTCATCCTTTCCTTGAATGGTAAATTAGTTAATATCCAAGACATTTGTTAACTCTGACCTGCAATGTTTACTTTCCAAGAACTTTATGAGAATTAACAATACATGGTCTCATATTTTCCTTATGGCAATAACCTGAAATAAACTAGCAAAATTAATTATGAAATGTCAAACAAATATTGACCGCTAAGACTAGGGAATTAGCTCAGTGACACTATGCCTGCCTCACAAGCACAAGGTCCTGAGTTTGATTCCAGTACCATTAAAAAAAATTGACCTCTATCTACAAATTAATATTACTATCACTTATAATTATTACCATTACCTACAATTATTATGGTTAAGCTTCATTGTGTTAACTTGATTATCTTGAGAGTTGCAGAAGATTGGTGGAACACACTTCTGGTATGTCCGAGGGGTTGTAGACATACGACCTGTTGTAGGAGATGTTGCAGTCTGGCTAGAGGGTGCACCACACCACAGTCCAGTAGCTCATTATAAGACGACTCTAGAGCATGGCACACAATGCCCACCTTGTGCATTGAGCACACTGAGTGGCTAGCTGAACATCACCCCCATGTCCTGACTCTCCAGGCCTCAGCCTATTGATAGGTTACATGTAGAGCCTATGCCTGCCCCCAACTATCTGTATATCAGCTACACCCCTGCTCATTAAAGACGGAAGTGACTCTGAAATCATCCTCAGAGTCTGTGTTCTGTCCTCTCACCTCACCCCCTTGGTCTGGGTCAAGATACCAACATACAAGCAGCCACAAAGCTATCAACACATAACCAACCACGACCTGTGTCCTATCCCTTTGCTCCGTGGTACTGTTTCCCTTCTCCTTTACCAGCCACAACGAATTAATCAGCCATTTGTTATAAAATAAGCAACATATATATAAAAAAAAGAAAAACTGAGAGGTGATCAAGAAAATCCTCTTATTACTCTAGGAAGAGGAAGATAATGCTATCTACAGTGGATAGAACAATTCTCAAGGTAAACCAGCAGAACACCAAGTAATAACAAATGTATAAGCAGGCTGAAGACAAGAAGGAAAGAAAGAATAGAAATAGAGAACTTGCCTGTCTTCAGCAGCTAGGAATGAATACTGTCAAAGGTCAACAGCTTCAGAAAATGAGGTAAAAGTCAGAGTTATAACAGCCAAAGGATGGAGTGATGGTGACAGCAAATGTTTTTGAGAAGCAGGGCAGCAGGGTAATGAGGCTGCTTTGTGTTAACTGTACTGTTTAATTTCTCTCAAGCACTGGCGTGCCAGAACAACCATAAAGGACAGTTAATAAGAGAAAAAATACAGTAGAAATTTTGTTCCACTTATTTTATTGTTCAACTCTACACTGGCAAAAGGCCCAGTCCAAAATCAGTAGTCTGTGATCTCCTCAAATATATATACAAAGGGATTTGGAAAGATAGGACTGTCTCAGTCATCCTTGTAACTTCAATGGAGAGCATCAGTTTTGCTAAGGGAAATCTAGCCTGGAATATTTTAAGGATATAAGTCCTAGAACTTCCCCAGTACATTGACCTAGTTAGCTGAAACAACAGCAGATAATCCCCAAAGGAACGCTCCTTTGAATGCCAATTAAAGGTACCTTCTGCCCATTGATTTGCTCCTGGAACACCAGGGACTGTGGGACTGGGAGGGAACCCTGGCAAGAACAAGGAGCTTGGCTATAGAGCATACTAAAGGCAAGCCCTTCACAATTCAAAACCTTGCAAGGAACCACTAAGCAATGTCAACAAAAGAAGATTTTAAAACAAGAAACTAGAAAACTATTAACAATCATTTTTTAAAAGACACATCACAAGGCAGATAAAGATAATTAAGCTGTTAGTTCTTGTTTCTGGAGTTCTCAAGTTGTTATACAAGGAGTGATTGAAAATATACCACAAGTGTTTACATTTTTAAAATTTATTACAGTAAAAGATTCAGCTCCATTAATTCACCTCAACACTCTACCCCTCACTTCAAAAACACTTATCCCACCATTCTTGGCACTTTCTGAAGCAGTTCTGGAAGTCCTCTTTCATGAGTATCCTTATGAGATGCAATAAAAAATACAATGAATTCCTCTGCCAAGTATCTTCCAACAGAAAGGTATTCTTGGAAAAATGTTATTCACTGAATCTGGTGCCCGAGGCCTCTGGCTTCTCTGTCAAGTCAAAATTACCATGAAAAGTAAATATTTTGAATTGATTCAAGACACAGAGGCAGCCTTGACAGTGCAACTAAAGATGTTCATGAAAGAGGTGGCAAAAACAATAGGATGCATGTGTTGAAAGTGAGGAAGAGTATTTTTCAGATTAATGATGTCTTTTATTGTCATACAATTTTGTAAAATTTAATCATACATTTTTCAACAATACCTCATATGGCAAAACCCATCTGCAAATCACCGAAGCCCAGTGGCTTCCATTACACTCTTTCATGGTCTGTGAGTCAGAGGTTCAGGCCAGAGTCCTGCTGGCCAAGGGTTCTTTTCCACAAAGATTGACAGAGGTTACTTAGTGTACTCGGTCGACAGGTAGCCTGACCAGAGAATCTATAATGGCTGCCTAACTATTCCTAGAGCTTTAATGGGGACTGGAAAACTGACTCATCTGGGACTATAGAGCAAATCCTCAGCACATCTCCAGCACAATGGATTCAGAGCTTCTTCCATGGCAGCTTCCATGGCAGGATGTAGTTCAGTGGCATTAGATGCATTGGCAATGCTATGTAACTATCACCACTGAATCTGTAGAGCTTGCTTGTTTTACCCACTACTCTACACCCATTAAGCAGTAACTCTCCATCCTCTTACCCTCTAACCCTGGAAACCACTCTTCTACCTTCTGTTTCTATGCATTTGACTACTCTAGAATGTTCTTAAAATTCACCATGTTGTAGCACATGTCAGAATTCCATAATAATATTCATCCTCCATTTCTATCATATCTTGTTTGTCCATTCCACCATCAATGGCCACCAAGTTGCTTCGCATTCTGACTATTGTGAATAGTGCATTATAAATACTTGTGTATGAATCCATGTTCAAGCCCCAACTTTCCCTAAAAAGGAAGGTTTTGAGGAAACAGAAAGTGAAAAATCAAAGATGAGAAACTATATAACAGATAAATCAGAGGTGGCCTGAAAAACTCCCCCAAGAAAGAAATACCTGTGATTGCCCTGCACACATGGATGGGTTTTAATGGGCAGCCAGGTTTGGGTCAGGAGCACTGAGCAATCTGCTCTCTTCTTTAATGCTTTTGAATATCTCTCCCCTTTCCTTCTATGACCAAAGATATACATCTAAGAACCATCAGGCAAAGATGAATAAGAACAATTGGGGATGATGACCTCAGACTCATTAATGGCTTAAGAAATGGCTACTAGTACCTTCCACATGCCAGGCACTTTGCCAGGTCCTAGAGACACTTCTAGGAACAAATCAGATGACACATTTGTCCTCATGACTCTCTCACTAGGTGAGAGGAGAGAGACAGTACAAAGTAAATGCATAACAAGTGACTTATATAATGCTATATATCAACATCCTTTTATTTAGTTAAGTATTCTATAAATATTTACTAGACATCTAACATGAGCAACATGAGAGCTATAACATATATAGAACATCCTACTTGCTTCTCAGAAGTGAACCAACCAGTATTCTACAAGTGGAATATCAATGACTATGTTTTATTTCCTAGCATTAGTATTTAGAATGAAGAAGACAAAAAAAATTTTTTTAAAGATTTGAACTAAAAAGACTAAATGGTATGTTAAATTACTGGAAACTCAATTTGTAAGATCTATTAGAATCTCTGCAACTCCCACTAATAGAGAATTTGCCATCAAATAAACACAAAGCCATGCTTGAGGCATTCTTGTATAATTCCAGACATACTCTTCAGTTCTTTTGCAAGTAAAAAAACAGAATTAAGAATTCCCAAAAGTCTAACAAACTCATTGGATTCTAAAAATGGAGCTACACATATTTAGCATCTCAGTGGGAATTACTCTCTTTTATACTTTTCTCTTCAGATTATTACTAATATCTAACCAGAAAGCAGAGCCCTAAAAAGAGAATTTCAGTGTCAAAAATTCTGAGAAATATTCTTTTGAATACATAAGTTAAAGACCATTCCTTAAAGAATGGTCTGTATTTCAAAGCTGCAAGTGGTAAAAAAGTAGAAGCAAAGAATATTCACTGGGTCTTAGTCACTTTTCCATCCCTGGGGTAAAGTACCTGGCCCGACAACTTAAAAGAAAAGCTTATTTGACTCACAGCTGCAATAGGTTCAGTCCGTGGTTAGCTGTATCTAAGGCAGAAACAACATGGTGGAAAAAGCCTGGCAGATTGAGGCTGTTTGTCAAATGGCATCTAGGAATCAGAGAGAGAAGGGAAGAGTTAAAAATGAGATTACACCCTTCCAGTGACTCACCTCTAACCAGGCCCCACCTCCTGACAGTATAGTACACTGCAGAACTCATCAGTGGATGAATTCACTGATGAGTACAGTGCCCCATGCTTCAGCCACCTTCCAAGGACATGAGATAGTTGGGGGATGTTTGAGGTCAAAGCTGTAAGACTGGATTTAGCTGTAAGTGTACTTCATCCTCAAGTAAGACACTGTGGCAACAGAAGGGTGCTGGTGATCTCTACCCTCTTTTTTAGAATAAGAGCAACAGAAATTGGCTGACAGGAAAGACATCAAATAGCCCTCACTGCATACCCATCATTTCTCCATGAGCTTGTCCACACTTTCATTTTCTTTAGTGCAAGAAGTCACCTTTTAAATCACTATGTGTGGAGTCTCTGGATCACCTCATTGGAGAAAACAAAGGAACTATACTAGATGACCTCTTTAGATCACTCTGAGATTTAATATGGACTTTCTCAACAACATCAGGAACCCCAGAAGGGAAGATCATGTCTTTTCATACTAGAAAACGTATCAATCATTAGTTGACCTTTTTCTCTGGCTCATATACCATGGTTCTAGATATGGAATCAATATCAATAAACAGATAGCACCAGTGCCCAGAACACTAGGGGAGAGACTAGCCAGGGTCATGTTGTTTTTCTTTTCCTTCTTGCCCAATAGGCAACTGTTCACTGGCTCTTCCTGGATGCCCAGCTGTGGTCCTGGGAACTAGACACACCAGATGGACTGCTCTCTTTCAAGGATTCTTGAGCTACTATAACATCTCAATAGTGTGAAGGTGATTTATTTATCAAAGCATAGAAAGGGTGTGCCTGTGTGTGGCACACCCCAATCACATTGTTACAGAACAAGCCCCACCCCTTATCCTGATGAGAAAGGGACTGTGATCTGGTGGCAAACTGTTCATAGTAACTTATGTCACTCTCTTCACAACCTTATGGAAAGATCAACCCAATATCATGGCAAAAGGTAGCTTCAATTTATGGAAAAAATTGGTAGCTCTAATTACACCTGTGCTAGTTCTACAGAGAAAATTCATAGCAGTGAGTGTCTACACCAGGAAAATAAAGGAAGCTCAAATAAATGACCTAATGCTGAACCTCAAGTTACTAGAAAAAGGGGAGCAAGACAAACCCAAAGCCTGTACTAGGAAGGAAATTATAAGGATCAGAGCAGAAATTAATGCAATGGAGACCAAGAGGATGATACAAGAAATGAACAAACCTAAGAGTTGGTTCTTTGAAAGCATAAACAAAATTGGCAGACCTTTAGTCAATCTTATTAAAAAAAGAAGGAAAAGGCTCAAATTCATGCTATTAGGAATGAAAAGGGGAAATTACCACTGATGCAGTGAAAGTCCAGAGAATAAAAAACACATATTTTGAAAATTTGTACTTCAATAAAGTGGAAAATGTAGAAGAAATGGATAGATTCCTAGATACATATGAACTTGCAAAATTGAATGAAGAAAATATAGAAATGTTAATCATCCCAATGTCAATCTGTGAAATTGAACATGTAATAAAAAACCTATAAACAACAACAATAACAAAAAGCCCTGGTCCTGATAGCTTCACTGCTGAATTCTACAAAACATTTAAAGAAGAGTTAATGCCAATACTTCCCAAACTCTTTAGTGAAACTGAAAGGGAGGCAGTGTTCACACATTCATTCCTTGAAGTAATCATTACTATGAATCCAAAAGCAGAAAAAGATCAACTGAAAAGGAGAACTACAGGTCGATGTCCTTTAAGAATATTGACGCAGGGCTGGAGGGTTAGCTCAGTGGTTCCAGCGCCTGCCTCGCAAGCACAAGGTCCTGAGTTTGATCCCCAGTAACCACATACACTGCTGGGTGTGGTCACTCACGCCCACCAGCCATCAACACCATATACCACAGTGCCAGGCATGGTGGCTCACGCCTGTAATACCAGCACTAGGTAGGCAGAGACAGGAGGATTGCTGAGTTCAAGGCTTACCTGGGCTACATAGTGAGCTCAGAGACAGCCTGAACTACAAAGCGAGACCCTGTCTCAAAAAAAAAAAAAAAAAGAATATTGATGCAAACATCTTCAATAAGATATTAGCTAAAAGAATACAGAGGGTTATTATGAAAATCATATACCCTGATCAAGTAGGATTTATACCAAGGATGCAAGGCTGGTTTAATATACATAAATCAATAAATGTAAAACATTGTATCAACAGGCTCAAGACCAAAAACCATATGGTTATCTCAATAGATGCAGAAAAAGCATTTGACAAAATCCAACACCCATTCATGATCAAAAACCTATAGAAAATTGGAATGGATGGATTGTATCTCAAACTAATATAAGCTGTTTATGAGAAACAATTGCCAGCATCATCCTCAATGGTTGAAACTGAAACTTTTCACACTAAAATAGGGAATAAGACAAGGATGTCCACTATCAGCCCTCTGTTCAATATAGTTCTGGAAACATTAGCCACAGCAATTAGGCAAGACAAAAAAATAAAAGGAATAAAGATAGGTAAGGAAGAAGTTAAACTGTCATTATTCACCAATGACCTGATTCTCTGAACAGAGGATCCTAAAAACTCAACCAAAAGACTGCTAATCACCAAATTTAGTAGTGTAGCTGGATACAAGGTCAATGCTCAAAAATCATTAGCCTTTGTATACACACACAACAGACTCACTGAGAGAGAAATTGGAGAGTCAATCCCTTTCACAATAGCATCCAAAAAAATGAAATATCTAGGAATCAATCTAACAAAGGAGGTGAAAGACCTCTCCTCTGAAAACTACAGCACTCTGAAAAAGGAGATAGAAAAAGTTATCAGAAAATGGAAGGACATCCCTTGTTCCTTGGTAGGAAGAATGAACATCATCAAAATGGCTATACTCCCACACTGTTATATAAATTCAGTGCAATCCCAATTGAATTCTCAGCAGTATATTTCACAGATCTAGAGAAAATTATCCAAAAATTCATCTGGAATCAAAAAGACCTAGAATAGCAAAAGCAGTTCTAAGCAACAAGGACACAGTGGGGGTTATTACAATCCCCAACTTGAAACTTTACTATAAATCCATTGTGACAAAAACTGCATGGCAAAGTAACAAACCCAAGGACCAGTGAAATAGATTAGAAGATCCAGAAATAAATCCAGATACACTAAGGCACCTCATCTTTGACAAAGGAGGCAAATATCCTCAGTGGAGGAAAGATAGCCTCTTTAACAAACGGTGCTGGAAAAATTGAGTTTTAACCTGCCATAGACTAAAGCTAGACCTATCTCTGTCACCGTGTACAAAACTAAAGTCAAAGTGGATTAGAGACTTAAACATTAAAACATAAACCTTAAACCTTCTGCAGAACAGGTTAGGTAAAACTCTTGGAGACATGGGCTTAGGGAAAGACTATGAACAAAACCTCTATAGCATGAGAGCTAGCAGAAGAAATCAACAAATGGGACCTCTTTTTATTAAAAAGCTTCTGCATAGCAAAGGAGACCACCAGCAGAGAGAAAAGACAACCAACAAATTGGGACAGAATCTTTACCAGCTGTCTCTCAGCTAGAGGCCTACTACCTAGAATATATAAAGAGCCTTAAAAAAATCATTCCTCCCAAATTTAAAGACCCAATTCAAAAATAGGCAGTAGAAATGAACAGACTCTTTTCAGAGGAAGAAATAAAAGCTGCCAAGAAGCATATGAAGAAATGCTTGACATCACTGATCATTGAAGAGATGCAGATAAAAAACAACACTAAGATTTCGTCTCTATTCTGTCCCTGGTGGCGGCAGTGGCAGAGGCGGACTGAGGCCTGCACACCGGCCTGCTCCATCCCAAGCAGCACAGACGACTCCACTACTCTGGACGCCATTCTGTCTCTGGAGGCGGCAGCGGCGGAGGCGGACTGAGGCCTACACACCGGCCTGCTCCACCCCAAGACAGCACAGACGACTTGACTACCGCAGGTGTCATTTGTTCCCGGTGGTGGCAGCGGAAGACTGAGGCCTGCCCACCAGCCCACTCCACCCAAGAGCCATGCAGTGAGGAGTCAGGTATGGACCCCGGGCGCCATCCCCACTAGAGGATTGAGGCCTGCTGTCCGGCCCCAGCCCCATCCCGGAGCTGCGTTGTGAGGACCCAGATCCGAGAGGAGGCGGGGCAGTTTCCTGCATCCCTTCACACTGCAGCCGTGTTGAGAGACCAGGCAAGATAAAAAGGGGGTGGGGGCATCTAGCTTCTATTTTGCCATCTACTCCTAGATCCTTCTACTCACCTCTTGACCCCTCACCCTCTCATATCTTCTTGTCAGAAGCAATACCCAGAAGTAAAAGACTCTTAGGCTGTCATATTTCTTCTCCTATACTACTATAAGAAGGTGTACAAAGTCTCCAATGGTCTTACAGCATACAGTTGGTACTGTTTTATATATGCCCTTTTATCCTCTATTACCCGCTGGCATATATGAGGTTCTAGAGTATAGGTGATCTTCATAAATTTGCTAACCCTATTTCACTCTCCTTCTGTCCCCCTACCTCCCTGATTCCCCAGTGACCTCTTATTCCCAAAGGGTTTGGCGGGTACATTTATGATCTACATATTGTATACACATTGCTGATTAATTCTAAATTTTGGCATAGGGACATAGAGGTAACTCATAAGCTCAAAGACTCCAGAATAGGATCTAACAAAACTTTTCTTTTTATTTACTGTGTTAAATACTGATATTGGTATTGATTGTATTATGGTAACAAACATGATGTGATTGCTCTGCTTAAATACCTCCCGTGATGTGTTAGAACTGAGAACGTTCAAGAGTCATTACAAATTCAAGGAGGACACCCCAGGAAGGTGCCACATCCAAAGAGCCCCAGATAATAGAAAGAAAGAGACCTGCAACAAACATTGCCCTGTCATCAGGCAAAGAATAGCATTAGTAACAACAAAAGAGTAGAAATGAGAAAATATACCAAAAACCAGACACAAAGATCACCACCACAGGGAAATTCAGAGAAAAGGGAAATAGGGCAAACTGAAACTCAAGCACCAGGAATCTTGGAGATGGTAACTAAAGCAGATCTAGTAGAAAGGAAATCAGAACTCATCTCTGAGATCAAAACAGGAATACTCTCTACAGTGAAAGACATCATTAAAGTAGAGAACAGAGAGATGATAGAATCCAAGATAGCAGAAGCAATTTAACCTTTTAAACAGCTTCAAGCAGAGCTCCAGGGGATGGTGAAGGAGAACGAAAGCTTGCGAAGTAGGATGAATGAAGCAGAGAACCGAATCTCAGACCTAGAGGACAGCATAGCAGCCAATGAGCAGGAAAGATAATCTACAGAAAAGAGCAAGGGACCATGAGAAATCAATTCAACAGCTTCTAGATGACTCAAAGAAAAATAATATAAGACTGATTGGAGTCACTGAGGAAGCAGGAGACAGTGCAAAAGACATAAAAAAGCTATTGTCAGAGATAACAACAGAAAATGTCACAGGAAAAGAAATAGACATACAGATAAATGAGGCCTATCAGACTCCAAAATGCCATGACATAAAAATATCTACACCTAGACATATAATTATCAACTTTCCCGATGCACAACAAAAGAATGAAATACTGAAAGCAGTGAGAAAAAGGAAATCACCTACAAAGGGAAGCCCATTACAATCACAGCAAACTTTTCAACACAAACACTCAGTGCAAGGAGAGCGTAAAGAGAAGTATTTCAAGCATTGCAGGAAAACAACCTCCAACCTAGACTGTTGTATCCTGCAAAACTATCTTTCAGAATAGACGGGGAAATAAGATACTTCCATGATAAAGAACACCTGAAAAACTTCACAAATATGAAACCTGCACTCCAAAACATCCTAAAGAACATCTAGGGAAAAAACACAGAAAATTCCATACCCACAAGACCCAGGAGAGTGAATTCATTGGGGCAAACAAGAAAATAAATAGAAAAGGGGCAAAGCAAAGAAGAAAAGAACCAAGAACAGGGAAACATGGCAGCTCTAAATATGTCCATATCATTCATAACCATTAATGTCAATGGACTCAATGGGCCAATTAAAAGACACAGACTAGCAGATTGAATCAAGAAGCAAGATCCTACAATCTGCTGCATACAGGAAACACACCTAATTCAGAAGGAAACCATAGACTGAAAATAAAAGATTGGAAAACAATCCTCCATGCCACAGGAAACTGCAAAAAAGCAGGAGTGGCTATCTTGTTTGCAGATAAAATAGATTTCAAACCCAAACTGATTAAAAGAGATAAAAAATGTCACTATATCCTCATACAAGGAACTATCCAAGAGAAAGAAATAACAATCATAAATATTTATGCATCAAACTCTAATGCACCCAACTATATAAAACAAACATTATTGGACATGAAAAGCCAGTTAACCATGAATACAATAGTAGTGGGGGACTTCAATACTCCACTGTCAGAAATTGACAAATCAACTGGACAAAGAATCAATAAAGAAATACTTGAGCTAAATCAAACTTTAGAGCAAATGGACTTATTAGATGTCTACAGAATTTTTCACCCTACAAAGCGAGAATATACCTTCTTCTCAGCTGCTCATGGATCATTCTCCAAAATACATCACATTCTAGTCCCAAGAACAAGCTTAAGTAGATGCAAAGGAATCAAAGTTATCCCCAGCATACTATTAGACCATAGTGCCTTGAAACTGGAGCTGAATAGCAGAAGAAACTCCTAGATCCTCACATACACATGGAAATTGAACAACACTCTGTTAACCAACCAATGAGCCACAAAAGAAATTAAACAGTTTCTAAAACTAAATGACAACCCTAGCACAACATACAGGAGTTTATGGGACACAATAAAAGCATTTCTGCAAGGGAAATTCATAGCATTGAATACATACACTCGGAAAATAGAGCAAACTGAAATAAACAATCTAACGATGAACCTAGACAATTAGAAAAAGAGGAGCAAAACAAACCCAAAGCACATACTAGAGAGGAAATTATAAGGATCAGAGCAGAAATTAATGCAATAGAGACAAAGTGAACAATACAACGAATCAATGAATCAAAGAGTTGGTTCTTTGAAAGGATAAATAAGATCAACAGACTCTTAGCCAACTTTATCAAACAAAGGAAGGAAAAGGCTCAAATCCACACTATAAGGAATGAAAATGGGGAAATCAGCACAGATCCAGAAAAAGTCCAAAGGATCATAAACACATACTTTGAAAATCTATACTCCAAGAATATGGGAAACCTAGAAGAAATGGATAGATTCCTAGACTCATATGAACATCCAAAGTTGAGTGAACAGATATAAAAATGTTGAACAACCTGATATCAATCTGGGAAATTGAAAATGTAATAAAAAACCTACCAACAAAGAAAAGCCCTGGTCCTGACAGCTTCACTGCTGAATTCTACAAAACTTTTAAAGAAGAGTTAACACCAGTACTTCTCAATCTCTTTAATGAAATTGAAAGGGAAGCAGTACTCCCCAAATCATTCCTTGAAGCAACCATCACCTTGATTCCAAAGGCAGGGAAAGATCCCACCAAAAAGGAAAACTATAGGCCAATCTCTCTAATGAACATTGATGCAAAAAACCTCAATAAGATACTTGCAAACAGTATAGAAAGAGTTATCAAGAAAATCATACACCCTGATCAAGTCAGATTTATGCCAGGGATGCAAGGCTGGTTCAACATATGTAAATCAATCAATGTAATACACTATATTAACAGACTCAAGGACAAAAATCATATGATTATGTCAATAGATGCAGAAAAAGCATTTGACAAAATCCAACACCCATTTATGATCAAAACCCTACAGAGAATTGGAATCAATGGACTTTATCTCAATTTAATACAAGATATTTATGAGAAACCGACAGCCAGCATCATACTTAATGGGCAAAAACTGAAACCTTTTACACTGAGATCAGGAACAAGACAAGGATGTCCGTTGTCTCCACTCTTGTTCAATATAGTGCTGGAAACATTAGCCATAGCAATCAGGCAGGACAAAGACATAAAAGGAATAAAGATAGGTAAGAAAGAAGTTAAACTGTCATTATTTGCTAATGATATGATACTCTATCAAGAGGATCCTAAAAATTCAACCAAAAGACTAGTAGACTTAATTACCAGATTTGGTACTGTTGCTGGATACTGGGTTAATGCTCAAAAATCAACAGCCTTTGTCTACACAACAGACTCACTGAAAGAGAAATTGGGGAGTCAATCCCTTTCACAGTAGCACCCAGAAAAATGAAATAACGAGGAATCAACCTAAAAAAGGAAGTGAAAGACCTCTACTGCGAAAACTATAGGACTCTGAAAAACGAGATAGAAAAGGAAATCAGAAAGTCGAAAGATATCCCTTGTTCCTGGGTAGGGAGAACCAACATCATTAAAATGGATATACTTCCACAACTACTATACAGATTCAATGCAATTCCAATTGAAATCCCAACGGTATACTTCACAGAGCTAGAGAAAATAATACAAAAATTCATCTGGAAACACAAGAAACCTTGAATAGCAAAAGCAATTCTAAGCAACCACGGCATGGCAGGGGGTATTACAATCCCCAATTTAAAACTCTACTATAAAGCCACTATGATAAAAACTGCATGGCACTGCAGACCTGAGGACCAGTGGAACAGACTAGAAGATGCAGAAACAACCCCAGGTACTCTAAGCCACCTTATCTTTGACAAAGGAGCCAAACATCCTCAATGGAGAAGACAGCCTCTTTAAAAAATGGTGCTGGACAAAGAAGTCACTGGCACTGCTAGAAGACAACCAACAACATGGGAAAAAATCTTTACTAGCTGTGTATCAGACAAAGGGCTATTATCGACAATATATAAAGAACTCAAACAGATCAGCCTCCCCAAGTTTAAAGACCCAATTCAAAAATGGGCAACTGAAATGAACAGACACTTCTCAGAGGCAGAAATCAAAGCAGCC
>PVIC010013857.1:0-37489 GCA_004025085.1 Thryonomys swinderianus | reverse complement strand
CACACCAAGTTTCCTATAGAAATATTCCACTCTATAAAAGCTGTCCTACTTTCTAGAACTCATTTGCACCTACAGGTGTTCATGCCAAAGAGAAGATCCGGGAATTGTCTATCTGTGATCTATTGATTTCACTTATTAGTATATCCTCCAGATGTCTCCATTTGCACCTAAATGGATCGATCTTGTCATTCTTTATGGCCGAGTAATACTCCATTTTGTAAAAAAAAACATCTTCTTTATCCACTCTCCAGTTGATGGACATTTGGGTTGTTTCCAAGATTGAGCTATCGTGAACTGAGCTGCTATGAACAAGGGTGTACATCTGTCTTTCCAATGTGAGTTTTTAAGTTCTTTTGGGTATATTCCTAGCAGGGGTATAGCAGGGTCAAATGGGACCCGTAGTCCTAGTTTTCTGAGAAATCTCCACACAGATCTCCACGATGGTTGCACAAGTCTGCAATCCCACCAACAGTGTAGAAGGGTTCCTTTCTCCCCACAGCCACGCCAGCAGTGAAATATTTTCTTACTCTTCCTAACTTCATATTCTCGCAACATGTGCATATTCACTGAAAATTATTATCATTGATACTTCAAATATTTGTTCTCTTCATTTTTCTCTTTATTCTCTTTAGGCGTGCCTATTGTTTGTATGTTCCATTCTTAGATTTGTCCTTCAATTCTTGAGCATTTTGCCCACCTTTCCTTTTTTCAATAGTAAATTTTTCTTTTCATTTTGGGAAGCTCAGTTAACTCACCCTTATGATCACCAATTCTTTGCTTGGCTATGTCCAGCCCACAAATAAATCCATCAAAGTCACTTATCATTTCTGTTACAGTGATTTTTATTTTTAGCACTTCTTTTCTTTTTTTAAAAAATTTAATTCTAGTGGTACAATTTAGATATACATAATGATCATATTCTTCATAGGGAGCTTGTACCCCTACATGATATCTATTGATTTCCTTTTCCTCCCAGTTCCCTACCCCTCCTTTCAACTCTTGTTTCCTTCCTTATTTACAAAAGCCTCATTTCCGTTTTTCAAGTTCCTTCTTTTTACACTTTCTCTTTTTGTTTCTTTCCTTTCCCTCTCTGCCTTCTCTCATTCCCCTTCCCTTTTGAATAGTTTTTTTTTAAATTTCAAATTATCTGTTATATATTTTGGCCCCTACTTACACTTTAAGTTTCTTGCACTAGAGAGACAATGTGATATTTTCACATGTATCTGATTTATTTCACTTAAGAGTATAGCTTCAAGGTACATCCATTTAGCTATATGTCTTTAAAGTTTATCTTTTATGACTTAATGATACTCCATTGTACAGAAAAAACACTTTTCAAAAATTTATTCATTGTTTGATAGACATTTGGGTTTTTTCCCCCAAGATTTAGCTATTACAAACTATCTTTACAAATATGGGCACACATATATCACTGTGGAATGACGCTTTTAATTGTTTTGGAAAGACAACCAGAAGACGAATATCTGGGTCAAATAAGACCTCTAATTCTAGTGTTTTGAGAAATCTCTACACTGATTTTCACAGTGGTTGCACCAGTCTACATTCCCACTAACAGTGGAAAAGGCTCCTTTTCTCCATAGCTCCATCAGCTTTTGTTATTGGTGGATTTCTTGATAATAGTTATTCATCCTTGAGTGAGATGGAATGTCAGTGTTGTTTTAATTTGCATCTCTGGATTTACCAGTGATATCGAACATTTTAAAATATATTTATCTGCCACTTGTACTTCATCTGATAATTGTCCATTCATTTCAGATGCCCGCTTTTGGATTGGGTCTTTAAGCCTGGGGGAAGATCTGATGTTTTTAGTTCTTTGTGTGAATAAGAGTGGTGGCAGTATCCTTGTCTTGGTCCTGATTTTAGATATAAACCTTTTATATTTTGTTCATTTAGTTTTATGTTGGGTGTTGGTTTCTCATAGATCACTTCTATCAGATTGAGATAAAAACTGCTTTTTCAATTTCCTGTAGGGTTTTTATTATCAATGGGTGTTGGACTTTGTCAAATGCTTTTTCTGAATCTATTGGAATGCTCACGTGGTTTGTATTTTTATCTGATTAAGTGTGTTGCGTTTACTGATTTATGTATGTCAAATAATTTCTTTATCCCTGGAAGGAATCCTAGTAGATCATGGTGAATAGCCCTCTTGATGATTTGCTGCATTCTCTTTGTCAGCATCTTGTGGATTTTTGCATCTATGTTCATTTCGGAGATTTAGCTGTAGTTATCTTTTTTGATTGGGTCTTTCTTTAGTTTTGGGATCAGGATAATACTTGCTTCTATGAGTGATTTTGGGAGTAACCCTTTTTTTTCTATTTCATGCAAGAGTTTGAAGGAAACTGGCCGTAGGTCTTTATATTTCTTGTAGAATTCAGCAATGAAATGATTAGGACCTGAATTTAAAAAAAAAAAACTGATCGGTTTTTTAGTTACTTTTTCATTAGCAATGGCTGATAATGAATTATTTAGGATTTTAATATCTTCTTGCTTCAGTTTTGGTACTTCATATATATTTAGGGATGTCTATTTTCCATCTTAGAGTACATGTTCTTTAAATAGGTATTGATGATCTGGATTTCCATGAGATCTTCTGTGATCTGTGTTTTCTTTCCTAGTTGCATGAATTTGGGTATTTTCTTTCCTTTTTAAAAATAAGGTTATCTAAGGGTTTTTGATTTCTAAGAGTCCTCATTGTTTTTCTTACATTACTCATCTATAATGGATCACAGGCAAATACTGGATCTCCTTTTTGATATGAGCGCCTCTAAACGCAAATGAGCTCTAGAAAGTATGACAGTTTCTGTAGAATGAGAAATTTCCATAGGAAATTTGGTGTGGGGATGTAATGAGGAAAAGGAATAAATAGGATTCTGAAAGAAAATAAAAGAGCATGTACACAGGGGATGGGGAGGTGTGGGTGGGTGTGGATATGGGTAAAAATGAGAATTGACTTGTGTTATATATTGGTACAAATTCCCCAATGCTATGTGTGATGGTGAGATGTATGTAAATTGTACCTATAAAGAATTCAATTAAAAAAAGATAATACATTACTCATCTGTGTTTTAATCTTAACCTCTAGTTCAATGGAGTTCTTAACATATTAACCATAGTACACTGCAGTTCTGCTAATTCTGGAATGTTTGCCATCTCTAAGTCTGCCTCAGATATTGTCTTGTCTCTTCATACTGTTTTTTCCTTTTAATATGCTTTACAGGTTTTGTGTTTGTTGTTGAAATTTAACTATTGTATTGTTTGGGTCAGAGAAAGCAAAATCATTGAACTCTTTCTGTGCAGTTTTATATTTATCTGGCTAACAATTAGATTGTAATGACAGTATGGTATAAATATAGATACTGGAAACTAAAACTTTTGGCATCCTTGTCTTCCATATTGTTTTAGGTTTCCGTAAAGCCCTCTTTGTAAGCAGGGCTCAGACTTTAGTTCTTTTAAGCAGTGGTTGGCTTCTATTATTCAGAAAGCCTGCTGATGTAATGGCGAGCTGTTTGTGAGGGCTGGAAAGTCATCTTGCAGTGCTGTGATTATGCCTAAGTTTTGTATCTTTAGATGAGAAGAAAGCTGGAAGGAATTGAGAATTTTCATTCCTCTCAGTCTGTTAAAGATCTGGTCAAACACAAGTCAGTCAGGCTACAGTGTAATGGTTTCCCTTCAGGGAAGCCTTAATTAAGGAGAACAGAATGCTTTGGACATTTTTCAAATGGTTACTTTTCTGCTGTGCTGCATGCATGAGGAGATGTTTCTCTCATTGCTCAGGAAGAACCTGCAGGACCTCTGAAGGTGTGGAGATCACCTCAGGGCTCATTTCCAGGAGTTTGTCAATATTGCTTGTTAGCAATTAGTCAATGACCTTTAATTATTCCTAACCAGTGAGGGCTTTTGCTGAGGTTTCTGTTTCCAGTTACCTGGGATTATTTGTATCTGCCTATCTCTCAATTTTGAGGGATGACAGTAGGTCCTTTGATAGTCTCAGATGCAGTTTAGAACAGTTGTTGATCTTTAGCTTTTTTGTTTGTTTGTTCAGTTCTTTTCTCATGAAGATGGGTTTCAAGCTCTTTATATCTTAAAGCCAGAGCTCTTCCTGACCATTATCCCTTGAAATAACTCAGATTCCCCTCTGTCCCCAATAAATGCCTTAAACAACTGTTCAAATCCTGGCGGAGGACTATTTTTCCTTTAAGTTGGCCAGACAGGACCATCTTATAGGTTTGAAACTCTTACAAGATGTATAAAATGTTGTCTTTATTCAGTCTGAGCTGAGACATGTTAAGTGAGTCATTTCCTATTTATGAAGGAGAAAGCGAGAAAGATATAGGCATGGGTGTCGGGGTGGGATTTAATTAATACCAGGTAACCATAGAAGAACGCTAGAAATTCATGTGTGGGTGATTGAAAACAAAGATTGTTATAAAAATTTAAATAATATAATCTTGCATGCACTTTGTGGCTGCTTTGAAACACCTTATGCAGACAAATGTAAAATAAGCCAAGTTTAGTAGTGCATTTGTGTAGTCCCAGCTATTTGGGAGGCAGAAGGAGGTGAAATACTTGAAGTCCCAAATTTCAGCTAGAGCTTGAGAGCTTGTCTCAAAACAAAGCAAACACACAAAACCAAATAAAAAGTATTTTATGTGGTATATTTTACCATTATTTGATTGGATTTTTTCCCTTAAGTTCCCCATCTTATTTTCAGATATGCCATTATTTTGGGTCACCCTTCCCTATTTATATTACTACAGGAAAAATATAGGGGAAAGTGAAGTGAGAAAATATTTTCTTAATAGATTTGGCAAGAGACAAGTTGTTATGGCAGTCTTTGAAATACAAACTGCCATATAAATAATCATTTTAGCAATGTAGTTAATGCATTGCAGTAGAAATTCTGTCATTTTCTCTCCATTTTGGTTTATTTCATCCAGTACTACTGTCTATACTTACTCACACTTATTTAATTGTTTTAAAGAACGTCTCACATTTTTACTTTGCAGTACATTAAAGCTCTGGATGAGGGCTGTCAGTCTACTAAATCACATTTAGAAAGGACAAAACACTCATCAGTGAGTGAGTTTGTATTTTTATCACAGCTTTGCAGGGGAAACAGGGCAGCCTTTTACAATAGCAATGTTTTTGTTCCCCTTTTTATTTAGCCACAAAGTAGCTTTGAAAGATCAGCTCTCACATAATCCTAGAGATAATTTATCTGTTTATTTATTTATTACCTTGGGAAAATAAAAGGATATGTGAGAAGAAAAATAAGGTCGTGTGACAGGTTATTTGACAGATTGCTGACAGAAATTAACCTTCTTTTAACATGGGCTGCATGTGAGCATCTAGGTGCTGGACTCAGGCTTGATGGTACAGTCCCAGTCTGTGAGGTGGCGTTAAAGACTGCGGATGTAGAGGCTGGCAGTGGAGGAGAGCAGAGCCACTTCTGTTCTATTCTGAGCGCTGTGAAGCTTTCCATGAACAATGCAATGTTTTTGCTTGGTTTGGGATCTGTCTGTTGATGTGTTCATCTTAGAGCTATCTCCAGAGGATATGAGTACTTTGGGCCAGAAGGCTGTTTTCCCTTCTCATTTAATGGTTGAAGAAACTAATGCACAGTGAAATGATGTGGCTAAGGCAGTGCAGTCAAATTTGGATCAGCGCTTACTGCACACACGTTCAAATCCTGTAGTTTTGATTTTAGCCACCTTGCTTGTTGTGTTCTTGAGTTCAGAATTAATCTCCTTTCTGGCTTCCTTGCCTCCTTATCTTTTTTAAGGTGCACAGCACAGTAAGGTTATATATTATGTACTTATGCATGTCTTATCTTTTTTCCGATTCTGCAGGGACCTTGAAGACAGAAGAAACCTGCCCTTACTCTTGCATGTAAAATGTCATACCAGCCCATAAAGCAAAGAAAAATAAGTTTTTTTTCCAAAGTACAGCATTATCATTCAAACAATTATTTCTTGTACACCATATGGATGAGAACTTCAGACCAGAGCTAACTTTTTTATTTTTTCCTATGAAAAGGAAAAGTAGACACATGTTGATCTAAAAGCCAGTGAAAGACCAGTGTAAACTTAGCGACTCAATTTTCTTCTCCTCCTCTGCCTCAGGCTTAAAGTTTCTGGGACCAGAAAAAAGAGGTTTTTTTTTTTTTTTTCCTCCCAGGATGTGTGATTCAAAACAATCTCTTGCAGTTTTTACAGACAAGGAATGAGTATCGGTGCTTATAGAGGCTTTATCTCAGTTTTGAATATCCCTTGCCTCACTCACAACTTACCCAGCCCACTGCAAGCATGAGCTTCTAACTCGAGCAGCACAAACCTCAAATAACCAATTCTCTTCTGCTGCAGATCCCAACCCAATTCATACTTTTCAGGTGAAAAACTGATATCTCCACTGTGGTCATCATCAGCTTTCCTTTTATCCACCATGTCATCATCTGACCTCTCCCCTCCCAGACAACCTGGTTTGAAGTTTAAACTATATTTTATCTCTGTACCTTCTTGCTATTGGTAATAGAATGAGTTGGTTGGAAGACAGATTGTGAAGGAAAAACTATGTTCTTCTTAAACTATGAACCTGGCTTTAAACTCATAACTTGAAAAATGACTTCTGCTCACCTGGTTTGGGGTAACTGCAGCACCTGACTGTTTTCATCTTACCTCTTTGACATAACACTGGTGATAGAAATGGAGAAAAGAGGTATAAGTTTCGTGTAGGCCGTCTGCACTTATGTGTCAAACCCAGTGATTAGTTCCAGAGTAGAGTTACATTGCCCTTGCTAGTTTCTATTCGACTTTTTTCATTTTAAAAATAATGATCCTAGGTTACATCTATTTTGGTTATTATCACATCCTGTGGGCTCGATATATTTGATTTTAGTGGTAACCAAGTGAATTAGATATCATAACACAGATGGTGAATATCTCATTGATGTCACCAGAGCTTCCTGAGTAGAGTATGTTTGAAATATGATAATGGGAGAAGAGCTCCAATTCATAGGAACATATTTTGTCTCATGGAAAAAAATCACAATTTTGTAGTATTTTCTATCAGTATCACTTTATGCCTGTTCAGAAATCCAAAATCCCAAGAGAAGGATTTATTGAAGATCATCGGCCTGTAAACAACAGGCAAAAGAAAAGATGCAATATTATGGTCCAAATGTTCTCAATTATATGTGGCTCCACATAAAGAATAAAAGTCTTACTTCTGATTTGTATTATACAAGCTGAACAAATAGAATACATATATGAAAAGTGGGAACTTCAAAAATTGGAGACTATGTAACACATTTCACTCACTTGATAGGACCACATCTGACAAGTAAGTCAAGGAATGTTTTGTCTCAAAATGTACCTCCAATAATGATGAAAACAACTAGGAATAATTATTTTATACCCATGTTGAGTAACAAAGGGCTAATATTTTATAAAATGAAGTTGTTATACAGTTGTGGGGGACTTGGCTATACCCTTTCAATGTATGTGTGCGGTAGCAAAGAGAGGAACAGACTGGGGTAATACATTTTCCTTGGGTTCTGGAGAAGTAGATTTAAAACACATTCAGCATGATTTCATAGCATGAAAATCTTGGAAGGCAGCTGCTTCCAGAGGAGGATGACAGAACGAGTCCACTTTTCGAGCAGGGACTGCACATCCTGGAAGTTGCTCTAGAGGTCAGAGCTGGAATGAGTGGCCGGAAAGTGGGGAAGGAGCGTATTTCAGCTGAATGTAAGAAACAACGTTCTGATTTCAAAAACCATCCAGGGATAAAAATGGGTTGCTGTGGCAAGTAGAGAGTTATTCCTCACTTTGTATAGTGAAGCATAAACTAGATGAAGTCTTACCTAAGTATTCTAGGGATGAGTTGAAGATAAGATGAGTAATTGGACTGGATGATTTATGATTTTTTTTCAATGCTGAAAATGTGCCAATTATTGACAAAAACACTCACTATTCCATAAGCTCTGTTACTGAAACTTGCAGTGGTTAATAGTGCTCTCATAATAAATATTTCTTTAAACTGTATTTCATATTTTCTCCTGCCTTGTCAATAATTACTAAAACTGTCAATTAAAACTTCACTTTCTTTCTCCAAATGATGCATAGTTAGCTTCTATTGACTCAGTTACACACACACACACACATACACACACACACACACACACACACACATAACTCATGGTGAAAACACAGATATAGCATTGCTTTAGCTACTGACCTGACTGCAACAAGATGAAATTTGTTTTTATCCTGCACAGTTTAAATCTGGCATTAGAAACTCCAGAGCTCTAGACAATCATTTGAGACCTAGTCTAAAGTCTTACTTTCCATGGTTCTCAAAATCATAACCTGAACTTTGAATCTCTAGGCAAAACATCTTCATTCAAGGAAGGGATAAGAGAAAAGGGCAGAGAGTTCCCTTGAAGGACTCATATCCCAGAGAGCATCTCTCTATAAAAATGTGTCTGGGAAATACATTCTTCAGCTAGATATACTTCTCAGGGTTCTTTTATTAAGAATGAAAGAAAAGGGCCAGAGATTTAGGTCAGTGTTTCCAGCACCTCTTAGCAAGTGCAAAGTCCTGAGCTCAGTCCCTGGTAACCGCATACAACAATACCAGGTGTGGTGGCTCACACCTGTCGCCCAGAACTTGGGAGGCAGAGGCAGGATGATTGCTAAGTTTGAGGCTTGCCTGGACTACATAGTGAGTTCAAGGACAATTTGAACTACAAAGTGAGGCCCTGTCTCAAAAAACAAACCAGGAATAATAATAATAAAAAAAGCAATTTCCAGTCTTTGTCACAAGTAACTTATTTTACATTTTCATAGTTAAGGAAGCAGATAAGTTCTAATAGATAAGTAGATGTCCTAAGTAATTTTATAATTTTGATCTATTAAAAATCATTATTTATTTGTTCAGCAGGTAGTTGTAGGAGACATCAAATATTTAAGGAGGAAAAAGAGAAGAATAACAGCTGGTCAGTGTGTCTGGGTCTTCTTTATAAGAGGTGTGATTAAAACATACGTTGTGTGTCAAACTTTAAAAAATATTAAAATAAAGGACATGTTGGGATTAATCTACCTTTATACACTCTAAACCTAGTTATCCCATTTTTTCTTACCACTTTCTGAAGCAGGCCTGCAGGTGCTTCTCTTCGTATCTTTAGTTGCTCTACTGTAGTGGCCTTAGTGTCTTGAATCAGTACAAGATGTTTACCTATCACAGCTATTTTCGCTTTGGGAGGATCCAGGTGTCACACAGATCTCATGAGTAAGGTGGAGAAGGACACATTGTAATGTTTTACAAGCCTGCTTTGTTGGTGACTGGCACTCGACAGGAGCATTCAAAATATTTATGATCATACTTGTAAAAACATTCACGATAAGAACTTTTAGAATTGCCTCAGAAAGTGACAAGAACAATGGTATGTGTTCAAAACAAGAAGTATTTTGAAGGAGGTTTATGACAACTTGTCTTTTACTGTAATATGTATTTTTAAATTTAAACATTCTCTGTAGTTTTTGATCACTCATTATATATCTGACAAAAAATCTGTCTTGCTCCCTAATTTGTTTACCCCCCTCTAAAAGAGAGCATCTGTGGGTAGTGCAGCAAACCCTCCTTATTCGGGAGCTTCTTCATATGGGCATTTGACTCTATGAACATGTGCATTCATTTCTCTATATGCTAGGAGACATCTTTGGAATACCATTTTATCTCAGTTCATGAATTTAATTCTTTTAACCATTCTGGTCGGAAACCAAATTGGACAAGAATCAAATCAAATTTGGTGGTTAGGTTCAGTGTTGCCCTCCCGGGGAACTCTGCTTCAGTTCTCATCCAGTTCAATTTGGGACCAGAGTGGTGGAAAGAATGAAGTTCAAGAACTGAGGTACCACTGTAGGGATGTGACTGAAGTGGACACGATTTTGTATTCTGGGGCATGTTTAACATCCTTCCTGAGAGGTGTTTCGGGGCAAATTTGCTCTACCTTACCTTTCAGTTGATGTTTTAGCAGCCGACGTCACGGACTGGCAGCTGTAGTAGCTGCTCAGCTGGTCCACTCCTATCTAGCTCTCTGCTTGACAGAGGCCTCCCCAAGGGAGTTCTGTCAAGGTGATAGTTCACACACTCCATTTCCATCATCTGTCTTCCTCAGAGCTCTTCTGTACCTCTCTGGCACTTCCCAAACCGAAAATGCCCACATCTGGTCTCTTAAAGGGCCCCAATCCTTCCAAATTACTTTCCTCACCTTTCCTTAACAGTTTCCTTAAGGTGAACTTGTCTCTCCCATGGTGGCAGCAATCTGGGTATAATGGAGAGTGTTTTGGTGTTCTTGTTTGTTGCTGGTGCTCTGTGCTAAGAACTCACTGAATATTCACAAGAAATTGTATAATTAGCATAAACATTTATATTTAATATTAAGAAATTGAGCCTTAAAGAGGCTAAAAAAAAAACATACTCAAAGTCACTGTGTGAAGTTTGCTGGATTTTAACTCAGATCTGCTTGATTCCAAAACTCTCCTCTGAACCACTGCATGCATCTATGTTAAGGTTTTAATGCTTAATGAATTTAATTTTCTTAGAAGGCATTTGGTTACCCCAAACATGTAAGTGATTTTGTCGTGCATAAGGCATACTGTTTTCTTTTACCCACATATAATTCTGTAGTGAATTATTCTCCAGATGCAGATAAAAAGTATATGTGGCTTCTATTTTTTACTCTCCAGAAAGCTGGCTATTAAAAGTTCAGAGAAAAGATGTAGATGATCTAGGCAAGATTCTAGAGGGAATGAGTAGGATGAGTAAGTTTTAAATGGGAGCACATTTTAACACTAGCCACAGTGACATGTACGTAAAATAAGGAAAGAACTGACCATGGGAAGAACACGGGCTTTAGGCACAGGTAGCTTCACTTTTATTTTTTTAGTCTCTACTATATGGTAGCCCCCAAACTGTAAATTATTATACTATTTGTAGTATTAATTTCTCCATAATAAATGCATATATGCATTTCTACTTATTGAATTTATTGTGAGAATAAGTGATAGAACCTAGAAAAATATCACTCAATTGGTCTGTAACAAGAGCAAGATAGCAACAATTTACAAAAGGAAGAAAAGAGAGAAAGAGAAAGTCACTGATTGACAAATATTGCAGTATATATTGCTATAGACAAGATCTACTGACAGGAGCTAAATGAGTGGGTACAAGTTCGAGGAAAATTGAAATATGTATATAACTATGCAATGAAAAATATGTAGTTCCTAAGCACTACCTCTGATGGATATATTGCCTACAAAAGGAAAAATAATAACATTTCCATGGAAAAACCTTGTGAACATGACCTTAACCAAGCATGTTCTTCAAATTAGATTATTTAGGACTAAGATACTGATATCATGAACCCCAAAGTATGATACTTTGAGAAAAGTACATCACTTCTACGGCATTCTTACAAAAATGCATTACTTCATTATAATTATGAGAAAAAAATGTCAAAAAATTAAATTCTAGGAAACAATTGATCAATACTTTTCAAAATAGTCAAAGGGCCGGGTGTGGTGGCTCATGCCTGTAATCCCAGCACTCGGGAGGCAGAGACAGGAGGATTGCTGAGTTCGAGGCTTGCCTGGACTACACAGTGAGCTCAGAGCCAGCCTGAACTACAAAGTGAGACCCTGTCTCAAAAAAAAAAAAATAGTCAAAGGTATGAAAGTAAGGGAAATTTTGTGATTTTATTCCATTCTGAGGAATTAACATATGTTAGAACAAAGAAGAGAAAATCAATTTTAAAAACTTCCCAATTAAAAATAAACTAGGGAAACACTGATGTGATCAGTAGTTATTAGTACTATGCTAATGTTAATTTTTGGACTCTAATCATTGCATCCTGTTCATGCAAGGGGTTAATATTTAGAAAACAGGGAGAATTCATAAGAATTCCTAGCATTATTTTTACAAATCTTCCATGAGTTTAAAATGAATTCAAAATAAAAAGTTAAACAAGCAAAGAAACATCTTCAGTGTTTTTATTATGCAGCCAAATTGAAAATTCTGGTTTAGAATATAGTGATGAGTCCTCAATATGATAAGCTAAGCTTGTCGATAATTGCATACTGACTAAATCAGACCTGCTGTTCAGGAAGCACCTTTGTTTCCCTTTTTGAATAGTTTTTTAAATGTTTTATCTGGCCTAAGTTTGTCTTTTCAGAAAGTAGAGTAAATATAGTTAAATATAACTTAATTTGAAAAGTACTAATAGCTAAAGGGAATTTGCATTAACTTTAGGAATTTTATCTTTTTTTCTACATAACAAGAGAGAAAGAGAAGACTCCCCTTTCCTGATAAGTCTCACACATCAAGAGAGTGATATTCACCCTTTGGTTACATTTGAGCTCCCCCAATCTACCCTAATTTTGTGATTTTATTTCTTAAAAAGAAAGAGATGATCTTTAGGTGTGGTTTTTCATCTGGGAAAAAAAATCCACGCATTAGAATCTGTTAAATCACTGGATTCTTTCTAAGGCTGAACAAGTAATTACATTGGTTTGAGTAGCATGTACGGAAGGAAGAAGTAGTAAGGAGATGGACCTTCTGTTTATTTTCCAGGCTCAAATTCAGAAATTCAGATTCTTCCTCTTTAGGAGAAAATGTTAAGAGAAGCACAAATATTTTCTTCAGCATTTATCCTCACAAGTGAACTTAGTAAGGAGGGAGATGACAGTGGTTATTTCTCTGTGTGTAGAAGTTTACTCATTCCATGTGTAGGAAGACTGCTCTATTTGCCAATTTAGATAACTTAAAATTATAAGTTCACTCAATTTCGTAGCAATTTAAAGTTAAGGATCCCCAAATAAAAGAGTGGGGGTTTATATGTTAAGGTGAAAATGGGAAATTTATAATATTTTAATGGAAAATATTCACTCCTGCCAAGTGACAAATACATTTAACGTGTACCAGCAAGAATCCATAAAGCTAGTCCTCTGAATATGAGGTGGTTATCTCCACTAGCTGGCTGACATTTTTGTATACTTTTTCCTCATCTGAAAATGGAGATAATAATAGTGATTCCTCATAACACTGATGTGAGGAGAAATGAGATAATGTTTTAATTTTAATTTTTCAGTACCAGGGGTGGAATCTGTAGGCAATCTACCACTAAGCTACAGTAATATTTTTAATCTAATATACTATTTGATATGTTAAGTAGTAAATACACACACACACACACACACACACACACACACACACACATATATATATATATATATTTTAATATTATGTAAATTTTGGGTTTTTTTTTCCAGAAAGAGTTAAAAGAAAGAGGAGAGTGGATTAAAGGAAAATAATCTCTACCCAAGTTTGAGAGAGCCCTAGTCAGCAGTCAACCAGTACCTATAAATCACTATTGATTAACTCAGTGGTTTTGACTAGTTCTTAACATATACTAGGAGTTCAAAGACTACTGGTGATTAAATTGATATAATAATCATGCATATGTAATGTCCCCCATGGCCTCAACCTTCATTCTCTCTCCGCCTTGACTTGCCATAACCCATTTTAGTTGAGGACATATAGCCCCTCTTTGGTGATCCCCACACACTGGAATATTGAGGAGGTTGTATATGTTCAGCCAAGGTTTGTCTCACTTTAACACACAGCTCAAATGGGGGTTCAAGATTACTCAGAAATTGTTTCCTCAGTAACTCCGCTTCCCTACCCAGCATGATTTTAATTTCAAACTCTAAATTTTCACACCTCCTACCCTTTCATTCTTAGCTGAATACCTCACTTCATTTTTCATTCAGAAAATAGAAAACACAGAATGAAAACTCCATCTGCCCACAACTAAATCTAGAAACTGAAATTCATTTGCCCCCTTCACTGTTAGCCTCCCACCTGCTACTACTGAGGCCAGTTTCTCTAATGGTCCTCTGAATCCAATCCACTGGCTCTCCAAGACACCCCATCTTCTGACATGTAGGCATTTTCCCCCTCCCTCCTGGAGTATTTCTGTGTATATGTAAACAGGTCCCATTACTTCCTTTCTTAAAATACGGTCTTTTGTTAATCTGACTTCCCCTTCAACTATAGCTCTATTTCTTTACTCCTCTTTAGAGTTCACATTTATGAATGTATACTGTTATTTTCTATATTTGCTTTTTTAACCTTTGATATGTTCTTTGTCCCACTATGATTGTAGTCTTCACATTCCATTGAAGGTGTTGGGTTTATAATTTTGTAGACTGAGTTCAGTTCGGGAGGGCATACTAAGGAAGCCATTGTCCTTTATATGAAGCCACCAGCTCTAGCATTGTTCCACTGACAAATGAAAACTTCCTTTCTAATTGAGATTGGCTTCAGAAAGGGAAAGGAAGAAGAGAGAGTCATTTATTTGCCCCTTGAAACTCAGCATCTTTATGAATTGACTGAGAATACTGAAGAATAGAGGAGGAGTGAACATTGGGACTCAATATGAAGATAAGCGTCTCTGAATTGACTGGTCATTTTGCACTGGTAAGTGTGGATTATGTTCATTTTGAGTTTAATGGATTATAGCAGCTAAATGCATTTGGTATCTAAGAAGCATCAGTGATTTTGTTGTGGTAAAGACATCAGTAAACACAAGCTTCATGGAGAGGCCAGGGCAACAAGTGCTGACCTGAGTCAGGCAGGTGCAGTTCTATCTAAATGGCATAGCAATGTGGATTGGATTAAATGGAAGGTAATCTTTTCATCCTAATTAAGATTTGCCTCAAAACAAGCAGAGCTTTAACATATGGAGTGAAAGTAATTGGATTTCAGGAACTCAAGAACTGACAGAGAATATGTCAGATGGCAGACAAAAATGGAGAGCAAGTTCCCAAGTCAAAATAACAACTTGCAAATTTGGTTGGAATTTTCTCTGTAAGAAGATCAAGGAATGTTTCATTAATTTTTGAATGATTTCCATGAAGATGAATTCTTTTTTAAAAAGAATCTTGTGTTTGGAGTTGAATGTTGGAAACTTTACTGAGTGAATTACATGAATCACCTCATTCTCTAATGGTACTGTTGGCACAATGTCTAGTCCATATCTTGAAAATAGCTGCTTCTTACCACTTGTGTTACCTCCACGATGGGCTCAGGAGCCGTCATTTTTGCCTAGGTTATTGCAACAACATACTGGTATCCCTCATATTCTGGCCCTCTGGAATCTTCCTCTAGCAGCAGCCAGGATGACCTTTTACAAATGTAAATCAAATCATACCACTCTTCTGCTTAGAATCCTACAGTGGTTCCCACAGCAATTAAATTAGAATCCACATTTCCTTTGCATGACTTTCAGGGACCCTACGTAATCCAGTCCCAAACTTCCCTCATCATGTTCCCCCTGATGGTTAAGATCCAGCAACAATTCTAGGTCACTGTTTTCACAGACTTTGCAAATTTTATCCCTTCTGACATGGAATTCTTCTTTTCCTTTTCTTCCCTCCATTTAGATTTTAGTTAAAATGTCATCTCCTCAGAGAGGTGTTATTATCTAAAACAATGCCCAACTTCATTCTTTCACCTTGTTACCCTCTTTTTATATTCTACTTTAAATTTTTGTGGTATACAGTTGTCATATTCCTCACTAGCAATCAGAAACCAATAGAACTGATTATTGAAAATTACATAGTTACAAAAGCATCCTTGCCTTTGAAAATCATATTCATTTTCTCTTCATGAAAGAGAGATGTGTGCAAAACTTTGACCTGATGGGCATAATTTATGGCACTAACTTTGGTTCATCAAACTAGTGAAACATCTCTCTATAGGAGATATCTTTCCTGGATATATGAAACCAGGAACTGTACACAACTGTATTTTACTACTACTATCCCTGTCTGAGGATAGCAAAGAATTGTGTGAAGTTATCAGGTTTAGAGTATCTGTAAGACTCTAAGGCAAGAGGCCAAATTTTAATGGCTTCCTTTCTCTGAAGGACCAAGACACTTTTTATACTTCTTAAAATCTGAGTTAAAGGATAAATCCAATGAATCAATGGAAGCAATAAATTTCATGATTTCTCTGAAAGAATACTAAGTGGATGACCTTAAAATCTAGTTTCTTTCTATGTGCATTTATTCAATGAAAAAACTAATTTCCACTTGGGTAGCAGGGCAACAGTATTATCTCCGCTGATATTTGCACTGTTTCTTAGTGCATAGCATGAGCCCTGTAGTTTGGTGGTGTATTTTAATGAGATGCTTTTGGCAGGATGACTAGTAGTAGCTGGCATTCTACTTAGACCCTCTCAAATCTGTTCAGGGCAACCATGGTTAGCATGGCTCTCCAGGGACTATGTGCATGCCGTCCTTATCTTGTTATTTTCTAGCCCGTGACCTTGTTTTCTTTTCTCTATGACACTGACTCAAAAATAATTTTATTTCCTTCTGTATTTGTTTAATGTTGGCTTTGTCTCACTGAAGTGGAAGCTATATGTGGACTATGATTTTGGTTTGTTCCTGTGTCCCTAAGATGAGAACATGCATGACAGTCAAGGAATATTTGCTCACTGTATGTTTGATTATGTACTCCTTAATATCAATTCACCTTTCTGTACTTTGCCTACTACACATAAGGCAGGCACACTGTGAATCATTTCTGTTGGGGTTGGGACCCTATTAGCCTCTGCCAACTAGAGGCAACAGTGGAAGACTGGAAGGCTGGGGAAAAGCAGACTTAGCCCTTGTTTTTTGTTGCTCTTATCAGCACCACTGCAGCAACCTTCTTCACCCTGGAACACAGTTGATTCAGCAGCAATTGCTTCCAACTTGCAGGTTTTTGTACTACCAAAAGCAGCCTCATCATTCTCTTTCAGATACAGTGACCACAAAACCCAGCAAACCTCTCAAAAGAGCATGACCAAGCTGTATGGTGACATTCTTAGCTAGTAAGCCAAGAAGTGCTCAATAGAAATAAAAGTTTTGAGTAGTTACATCATTAAAGTAAAAAAAAGTGAGAAAATATTTAGTCCTAAATATTAAAAAATCATTTAAAAATGTAATTAAGAGAAAATAACTGATGAAATATTTAAAACCCTTTCTTGTCTGATGTCTGGTGTGCATACTACTCTTTCAGCACATCACCATGTGCAGTGGTTATAGTTCAAGTGCTCAAAAGCCACATGTGTCTGATGCCTACCACATTGGAAGATGCAGCTCCAGATTTAGCATTTCCAAAGCTCCTTCTGTGTCCCAGTCCTAGGAAAAGTAAGAGTACTTTTTTTTGTAACTACTTCCAGGATACCTCAGTGTTGCTAGTGTAGTGATAACCAATTAATTATTTCTTGAGTTACATCCTCACTGAAATAACTGCTGTGGCTTCTATTATTTAGTTTTGTCCTATTTAGTATTTCTGTTCACCAAATAATGATGAAACTAGGAAAATGAGATACGTATATGCCAAACTGCTACACAGATGAAATGATTTAATTCTACATGAGGAAGAGTGAAGAGGACCGAGTATTTGTAAAGAAATAGCTGGGCAGGATGGACACGTGATCAAAGATTTGTTTACACTTAGCTGGCAGAATTTTGTCTTTATTTGGACTATGGAGCAAATTCCAACTTGATCAGTGTTTTTCTTCTCTGTTTTACCTTGCATCACAAAGAATGCTGATTTTTATGTGATAGATATCAGCCTAGGTTTTCCCAAAATGGCCTTGAGAATTATTTGCATTCAAAAGTAAAGTAAAATATTATATCTTTGCCCCTAACCATTTAGGTAAATTTTAAAATGTTTACCTATTATGGATTCTGTTGTGAATTATACCTATTTAAAGTCTAGAGGATTAAGATTAAAAACAAAAGCAAATAAACAAAAAGACTAACCATTGGCTTGATTATAGAAGCCTGGAAATCAATGTAATTATATTCAAACTTTCTGCTAAATTTTGAAAATTACTTTTTGTGTCTAAAGACAGCTCAGTGTATGTGGAATGAGAAAATCCAGTTTGCTTTTTGCTTGTTTTGTGATCTAACAAATATAACTTCCCTTTATGTCTTGAGGAGCATTGTGTAGCCATTAAGGTAGAGAGGAAAGCTCTTTTTGGTAGAGGGGACAACTTTTGCTCCCTTCTACCTTGTCATAGTATCTGCTCTCTCATTTCTCCCTGAGATCTAATCAATTTATGGTTCTCATTATAACTCTCTGTAACTTGCCATTCTCTTGTCTTTCCCTTCCCACCAATTTAAAATTCCAGCACTTAAATTGGGACTTTCTCTTCAAGGGAACACGTGAAGTTCCATTAATTCTCGGTGCAAGCTTTTTCGTAAGTAGTGCTGCTGAAGGCAAGAGAGGGATTGAGGCTTTCCCCACCTCCTTGAGGGCTCAGTTTGGCATCTGATCTATAGGTGGAATAGGCCTTATGCTTAGTCCATTATTAAGACAGGAGACAAAGGCTCTGTCTCTTCCATGTAGTAGTTTCCTCCACCTTTACAGAGCCCTTTTCCTGAGGGCCCAGACACGTGAATATATTTTGCCCACAGTCTGACAGTGCCATTGCTTGCCAGTATACCTGCTTTCTCAACAGAAACAGAAGTTAAACAGGATGTACTCAACAGGATCAAAATAAATGCAATTCTCTCCTCCTTCTTTCTTTCATTTTTCTTTGGATCTTCTAGAGAATCTGTTTTTAAGAGAACTCTGTGTGTATTTACTGCAGGTAGTTGCTTGCTTCCTTGGCGTAGTTTCATGGTATGCAAATCAGTAGCTCTGGGAGATGGAAATCCCACAAGCTGAATAGATTTTCTGAGGTCTAAAGGGCACTAGCAAATTAATTGCAGCACTGCCTTATGACACTGTTGTGAAGTAAGTTAGCAAACTGCCCAAAGTCACTTTGCTTATGAACACCTGCCCAGGACAAGGGTACCCTACTCTGAAGGCCATCCTATCATTCGCACTGGCCTCTGGTTCTTATTTACCAGTGAGTCTCACAACATGCTACCTACATGTTTCAAGTAGCAACTGGAAGTAGTAATTAACACTGAAAAAGAGGCGGTCCCTTGCCCACCTCCTAACTTTGCTCCTCGGTGGACTTGGCTGTTCTGATTTCACAGCACTTAGAATTTCCTCTGGTGTGACGATCTTCAGCGGACTCCCTATGCCAAGGGTCTTCAGTTACAGCAGTTTGCTTTGCTCTCTAAGAGTCTATATACCCTAGACCCTGAGCACATTGAGTAAATCTGCTGAGTGAGCAGAGCAAGTGCAGAAAAATGTGTCCATTCTCCCCTACACCTGAGGCATCCATATTATTCCCCTGTGGTCACTTTTAACAAGTTACTACTGGCCTGAGAATATTATTCTCATAGATTTCTTGAGCTCATCAGCCCCAAATCAGTATCACTGGTTTGCAATTAAGGTATGAGTAAGGCACCTCTCTTTTTGGATGCTCACAGGAAGAAACTATTTTTCTTTTCCTCTTTCTACTTCTGGTGCCAGCAGTGGTTTCTCAGCTTGTGATCAAATCATGACAGTTCTGCCTTCATGTTTCTCTTCTTCCCTGTTGGATATCCCTTACCATCTTCCCCCAAAAGACATTGTGATTTCATTGGGGTCTATCCATAAAATTGAAGATTTTTTTTCCTATCTCAAAATAATTAACTTGTGTGCTTTTGTGGTCTTCCAAAATAATTAACTTGAACACAGGAGCAGGGACTTTTTCTCCATTAATGACATTCATGGGTTGGAGGATGTAGGATCTGATATCTTTGGAAAGAATTATTCTTTCAGTGTTAGGTGGCTGGATCAAAGTAGTTGTTGCTTAATCCAATAGTTTTTAGAAAAGTTCTATTTCAAAAATATAAGGCAACATTTTTTTTTTTCTAAAGTTGTTTTAACAAATACTAGTCAGGGAATTAAATAGCCTCTTGGTGTTTGTTTTGTGGTTCTTTTTTTTTTTTTTTTTTTTTGAGACAGGGTCTTGCTTTGTAGTTCAGGCTGGCTCTGAGCTCACTATATAGCCCAGACAAGCCTCGAACTCAGCAATCCTCCTGTCTCTGCCTCCCGAGTGCATGAGCCATCACGCCCGGCTTGTGGTTCTTTTTTTAATGATTGGATAATTCTTTTGTTTTGGCTTTACATTTGCTGGCTATATCTCAAAGTTGTAATGTAAAGATATTGTTTGTCTGAGACTCAAACCTATCAACATGCATTTACTAGATTTATACTTTTGACCATTCAGAGAAGGAGCAGTAAAAGAATAAAGTTCTGTGGAGTATTATGTGGATTGCTTTGTTACGGGGAGCTCAGGGAAGATCTTGCCTTATGAACAACTCCCTTGCCTCTTCTTCCTTCATGCTATAGAACTGATTATTTTTAGTACCCTGTGGCATTTATATCTTCTCAAAAGTCTGTGTTACTTTTATTTCCTTAAAAGAGGCTAAGTGTTGTGTGTTTGTTTTTCCACTGTTATTCTTCTTTGCTTGCCAAAGGCAAAATTATCCTCCCCCTTTTCTAGGCTTCATAGTTGCTGTAATTAAATAAAAGTCTGTAATACTGGCATATTTTAAAATTGGCTGTTTATTTTAATAAAGAATATATTCACCATATAGATTTGAAAGAACTGCAATCTATGCCCAGAACTTGGGCATAAAACCCAAGAGATTATGACTAATGCAAGATTTTTCTGAAATCTAGATCCAGGGAGAGTTATGGGATGTGGACACATGTAACAACAGTTATAAAAGTTTCTTTTGTTTTGGGCAAAAACAGCTTTGGGGATTAGATCATCATTGCCTTTTACTTGAGTTGTTGCAACAATTTCTGATCTGCCTTTAGTCTTTGTTCTCCCTCCTTATATCTTGGGATCTTTTAAAAACCTATATCCCAGGATGCCTTGCTTCAGTGCCTTCTGTGCAATGCACAGTCCTCATGATAAAATCCAAACTCCTTAAGTTATCCTATCAGACTTTAAATGAACATGCTGGTTATCTTTGCTGCCTTGTCTCATATCACTTCTTTTATAGTGTATGTGTTTGTGTGTGTATTTAATTGAATTTATTGGTAAATTTTATACAAATATCATGATCACATTCAATTGAAAATTTGTACCTGCACATGACATATTGATTCTCATTTTTCTCCTTTCCCCTGTCCTCCCCATGTCCCCACCCCACTCACTATACATGCAAGTTTTGTTTCCTTTTTTCCTATCAGATTTTTTTCTTTCTCTTTTTCACTTTCCCCTACTTTTCCTTTGTACATCTTCTTCCTATTTCACATTACCTATTATATAGTTGGGCACTCATTTACACCTTCAGTTTTTCATACTAAGTGAAAGATGGTATTTACACATCTCATACTCATACTTATGAGTATGTCCTTATGGTAGTATAAATGACTCAAATTTAGGATTCTTTATGGCAGAGTAATACTCCATTTTAGGAAAAAAAACCCACATGTTCTTTACCCTATCTCCCATTGACAGGCATTTGGGCTGTTTTCATAATTTAGCTATCATAAACTGAGCCTGCTATAAACGTGGATGCACTTATGTTTTTGTGGTTTGATTCTTTAAATTCTTTAATATGTATATGTAGCAGGGGAATAGCAAGGTCAAATGAGACCATGAATCCTAGATTTTGAGGAATCTCCACAGTGATTAGGATATATAATGATTAGAATATAGACCTATTGCAACAACAGTGGAGAAGTGTTCCTTTTTCTCCACATCCACACCAGCCTTTGTTGTTGGGTGATTTCATGGTAGCAGCCATTCTTTGGGGAGGGGAAGTGGAATCTCAGTATTGTTTTCATCTGCATCTCTCAAATGATCAGTGATGTTGGACATTTCTTCATGTTTCTTAACTACCTTTAATTCTTCATCTGAAAAATGTCCTTTCATTTCAGGTGTCCATTTTTGAATTGGGTCTTTACATTGGGTTGCTGCTTTTTTAAAGTTCTTTATATACTCCTTTGTCTGAGAAGGAGCTGGTAAAAATTCTTTACCATATTGTTGGTTGCCTTTTTGCCCCATTGGTGGTTTCTTTTGCGGTGCAGAAGTTTTTTTTAGTAAGATGAGATCCCAGTTGTTGATTCTTTCTGCTAGTTTCCATGTTAGCAAGGTTTTATTCATAGTCTTTTCCTATGCCACTGTCTTTGAGAGTTTTACCTAACCTATTTTCCAGCAGGTTAGTGTTTCTGTTTTAATCGACTTTGATTTTAGTTTGGTGCATGGGGAAAGATATATATCTAATATATCTATATATATCTAATTTTAATTTTTGGCAAATTGAAACTCAGCTTTTCCAGTAACATTTATTAAAGAGGTTATCTTTCCTCTACTGAGGGTGCTTGGTTCCTTGACAAAGACAAAGTAATTTTGTATATCTGGGGTTGTTTCTGTATCTTCTAGTCAGTTCCACTGATCCTCAGGTCTGTTTTCTTTGCCAGTACCATGCTATTTTTTACTTTACCATAGTGGCTTTGTAGTATAGTTTCAAATTGGGGACTGTGGTATCCCCTGCCATGATCTTGTTGCCTAGGATTGCTTTTGCTTTTCTAGCTCTCTTTTGGTTCAAGATGAATTTTTGGATTATTTTCTGTAGCTCTGTGAAATATGCTATTTAGATTTCAATTGGGATTGAAAATTGCATTGAATTTATATATATATATATATATATATATGTATATATGTATAATTTTGGCAGTACAGCCATTTTTTTTTTTTGAGACAGGGTCTTGCTTTGTACCTCAGGCTGGCCCTGGTCTCATTATGTAGCCCAGGCAAGCCTGGAACTCAGCAGTCCTCCTGCCTCTGCCTCCCAATTGCTGAAATTACAGGTATGAGCCACCACACCTGGCAGTACAGTCATTTTGATGATATTGTTTTTTTTTCTAACCAGGAATAAGGAATGTCTTTCCATTTTCTGTATCTTCTTCAATCTTCTTTTTCAGAATGCTGTAGTTTTCAGAGCAGAGATCTTTTACCTCCTTTGTTAAATTGATTCCTAGATATTTGTTTTTTTGGATCCTATTGTGAAAGGAACTGATTACCTGCTTTCTCTCTCAATGAGTCTGTTGTTCGTGTATACAAAGTCTATTGATTTTTGAGAGTCGACCTTCTATCCAGCTACACGACTAAATCTGATGATTAAGTCTAGCAGTCTTTTGCCTGAGTTTTTAGAATCTTCTATAAAGAGTATCATGTTGTCAGCAAACAATGACAGCTTAACTTCTTCCTTTCCTATCTTTATTCCTTTTATTTCTTTCTCATATCTAATTGCTTTTGCTAAGGTTTCCAGGCAATATAGTAAACAGGAATGGTGATACTGCACATCCTGGTCTTGTTCCTAATTGTCTCATGAAAGGTTTCAGTTTTTGACCATTTAGTGTGATACTGGCTGTTGGTTTCTCATAAACATCTTTTATTAGTTTGAGATAAAGACCATTCCAGTTTTCTGTAGGGTTTTAATCATGGATGGCTGCTGGATTTTATTGAACATTTTTCTGCATCTGTTACATGACCATTTGGTTTTTGTCCTTGAGTCTGTTAATATAGTGTATTACATTTATCAATTTATTTATGATGAATCACCCTTGCATCCCTGGGATGAGTCCAACTTGGTCAGGGTGTATGATCTCCTTGATAATCCTGTGCATTTTTTTTTTTTTTTGGAGACAGATCTTGCTTTGTTGTTCGGGCTGGCTCTGGGCTCACTATATAGCCCAGGCAAGCTTCAAACTCAGTAATCCTCCTGTCTCTGCCTCCCGAGTGCTGGGATTACAGGCGTGAGCCACCACGCCTGGCAATCCTGTGCATTTTGTTAACCAGTATCTTACTGAGAATTTTTGCATCAGTGTTTATTAGGGACATTGTTCTCTTTTTGACTGGGTCTTTCTCTCCTTTTTTATTCAATTTAATGGTTGCTTTCAGGAATGAATTTGGGAGTACTGCTTTCCTTTCGAATTCATTAAAAAAAAATTGAGGAGTAGTGGGATTAACTTCTCTGCAAATTTTGTAGAATTCAACAGTAAAGCCATCAGGATCAGGGATTTTCTTTGTTGGTAGGTTTTTATTACATTTTCAATTTCACATATTGATATTGGGGTATTTAACATTTTTATATCTCATTTACTCAACTTTGACAGTTTATAAGTGTTTAGAAATCTATCCATTTTTTCATGTTTTCTGTCTGATTGGAGTACAAATTTTCATAGTAGGTATTTATTATTCTCTGAATTTCTGTGATCTGTGGTGATTTCCCCTTTTCCACTCTTGATTGCATTGATTTGAGTATTTTCCTTTCTTTTCTTTTCTATTTTACTAGATCTTCTTTTGATACTGGCTCAGAAGGTCCTGGTATTAGAGCTTCCATTTGCTCTATTCCCATTTTCCCTGGTTTCCCCTGTGTTGTTGGTCTTTATGTCTGGGGCTTTAAATTTTTTCTCATTTCTTTCTTTTCTTTTCTTTCTTTCTTTTTTTTTTTTTTTTTTTTTTTTTTTTTTTTTTTTTTTTTTTTTTTTTTTTTTTTTTTTTTTTTTTTTTTTTTTTTTTTTTTTTTTTTTTTTTTTGGTTGCTGATGTTTTTGGTTTAAGTACTGGGCTGCTGTATGGACAATATTTAGTGTAAATCTCTTTCTTCTTAATATTTAGAACCCTTAGGAGATGGCTACTTTTTGGATTGTCCTCTTTGGGTCTGTAATGGCCTTTAAGTGACTTCAGCTCTGGCACCCCTATGGAACGTACTTAGAACAATCACATTGCCTCATTTGATGTAGTACAAATCATTATCATTAACAGTATCAAACACAGCATAGAAAATGACAAACTTTGGCAATTACTATTCTAATTCCCCTAATCTCATGAGTTAGATCTGTGCCTATATGTTGAAAATAGAACTAACCAGAAATATATTTAAAACAAACAGTTCTTTCAATATAGTAGCCTTACCCTCTGGAAATAAAGGGTCACCAAACAGTTGGGGTGGCAGAGAGATAGAAGAACAGGGAGAGATTAGAAATAGGGTTATAGGATATATAAAAATCCCACAAACCCCAGGAAACTGATAGAGACTAAAGAACAAAAGAGACAGAGGGACAAATACAAAACAAAACAGACTAATAACAGCAGAACCACTAGAAACTATTCACCATCCTATAGTAGTATAGAAGAAAGAGAGTGTAGGGAAGACTGAGATGCATTAACTTCTGGGAACTGCTATTGATTGGAGGACAAGAAAGAATGAAGGAACAAAAGGAGTATAGGGATATCCAGCAGCAACAGGTGAACAGGACATTATTTTCCCTTTCCTGTAAAAATAAGAGCAATTCAAAGAAGAAAAACCCCACAATTGGACAGACTCAACAAGCAAGCAGAAAAATGAATAATGAGAGTTCAGGGAAAAAAAAAAGAAAAAGAACAACAATAGCAACTACAGCAACAGAAAAGCAAAGCCAGAAACACTACCAAAAGGCCCTTCACAGCATGGACCTGCTGTCTCCTATAGACAGCATGGGCAGTGGCATGCATATCAGAGTTTAGTAGTCACAGAGAAACAGCTGTCATCAGCTCCTGTCTAGGTTCTGGCTATAGTGCCTGAGTTGGGCTCAATGAATCCCTACAGACTTGAATTCTTCAAGAGTCCAGAGTCCTCTAGGTTGGACTGACTCCACAAATTTACCACTGGGTATAGTAAACTCTTCCAGTGGGTGTGTTTTCGTCAGAGCAGACAGGAGAGTCATATACTGAAGACCTCTGCCTAAATCCCAGCACCACCACCTCACTTATTCAATGTGTGCACACAAGCGAAAGGAATCTCTTGGGGCTCCTTCCCATGTGTCATTCCCATGAGAAGTCAGGGCTCAAGTGTCAGTGCGGGAAGACATGAAGGTGGAGTCTCTGTGAGCTTCTCCTCCCATACTGGTTGTGTGGGAGCACAAGGCCCAACTACTGTGGGGAAGGCAGGCCAGAGACCTGTCCTCACAGGAGCAGCCCTTGCTCAGTGTGGGCAGAGAAGCAGATGGAGGTTCTGCAGGGTCCTCCTCCTGTGCTGCTCATGCAAGAGCTCAGGGCCAGAGCACTGGGGGAAGATGGGTGAGAGGCATGCTCGCCTAGGAGTGCGCCTTACTCAGCATGGGCAGAGAAGTAGATGGAGCTTCTGCACGGCCCTCCTCCCACACTGGTAGCAGGAGAGCTCATTGTAGTATATGTTGTATATTCTGAAATGTTCATATGTTTCTAAAATATACTTTTCCTTCCCTTTATGGATGGTCTTCCTTCAGATTTGAAAATTTCTCTGCTTGCTCATTCTTTTCCCGTTTTTCTTCTTTTGCCTTTGTAAACTATGATTAGTTCAGTTTAGCAATAAATCGCATCTGCAAATCTGCCAGAATCCCTCTCACTCAGATTAAACTGTGTTCTCCCTCTTCCTGCTTCTTCTGTTCAGCACTTCTACACCTTGATCTTGGCTTTGACTTTTTTCAAAGTCTACACTCCAGGGCAAGGAATGTGTTTTGTTAACCATTGTGTTCATATAATGGAAATACAATAAATATTTATTGACTGAATGAGGAGACCAAGTCAAATAAGTATGTCATGAAAATGCGAACAGAGATGGAAAAGAGAAAATAGATGCTGAATGGAAGTGTCAACTATGTTTCATATATTTGCCATCACTGAGATGAACCTTGATATTCTTTGTTTTACTTTCTTCTCCAGAAGCAAAAGTTTTCACAGCACAGCCTTGTAGACAAAAGATTCTTGTTTTCTTACAACTTACTTATGTGTAATATTCTCAGTTGGTCTTAATAGATGATATCTATTATACCCAAAGCTCTTCGTCCAGCTTTAACTCATGTAAATCAGCTATAATGGTTGTATTAAAAAAAAAAAGGATTTTAGGCTTTCTTGTTTACTCCTCTAAAGTTTTCTAAAAAGGACATTTACATTTATTTTACCTTTTAAAAATACTTCAGTGTATTTTAATAACAGACTTATAGGGACAGCATAATACAGACAAAGTTAAAAACATGTACTTTCACTTCAGTAACGTATGGTTAATAAAGGAACCTAACATATGGTAAAAGTGCTACAAATATCATTTACTTACTATCAATAATAAATGTACTTGTCTAAACAAAATCCAAATACTGATGTCCAGAAAAATTTAACAGGTTTATCAGGAATTGTCATAAATTTGAACTTTTATTTGCTGAAACATTTTAGACTTGGATCAGTGCTTCATAACCTCTCATTTATATTAAAAATTCACACACAATTAAACTTGGAAAAAAACTGCCCATACCTATTTCTGTTTCTATTTTTACACTTACAATAATATTTTTAATTATCTTTTGGCTCTAGGGGTGGAAAATAAACATCTTATGTTTAGAACCACAAATAAGACAGGAATATCTACATGTTTTATTTATTTATTTATTTATTTATTTATTTATTTATTTATTTATTTATGAGACAGGTTCTTGATTTGTAGTTCAGGCTGGCCCTCAGCTCACTATGTAGCCCAGGCAAGACTTGAACTCAGCAATCCTCTTGCCTCTGCCTCCCAAGTGCTGGGATTACAGGCGTGAGCCACCAGGCCCGGCACTGTGGTATGTGGTATTGATTGCTGGCGGGCGTGAGTCACTGCGCCCAGCATTGTATGTAGTTACCAGGATTCAACTCAGGACCTTGTGCTTGGGAGTCAGGTGCCGGAACCACTGAGCTAAATCTCCGTCTTCCACATATTTTATTTTTGAGAAGTACATGTTCTGCATCACTATGGATGTTAAATTTGCTCTCTCCCTGTGTGATGTGCTTTTTGGGATAATCAGTGCACCATTGCCAGGGACTACACCTAGGCAGCTGTCATTTAAAAGATCAGCTAGGGGACTTTACTTGCCTCCCGAGATGCACTAAAAGATGTGCTCTTTTGTTTTGATATTTGGAGCAATTTCTCACACCAGACACTGGAAGGGAGGTGTGGAGCGAGTTCCGATAACATCTAATTCCACAGAGGACCGCAGTACGAGATCTCCAATTGAGGTTTTTCCACTCCTCCCCTAGGATGCCCTCTTGCATGTGGCTACCTGAGTGCTTCATCGTGTAGATTTGTATACTTTCTGCTTTGTACAAACCTTGGTTTGTATAAGCTCCTCACTTAGCCTCTTCTTTTTTCTGGCTCTGAGTGACCTAGAGGCTGAACTGTTGTCAGAGAGTGACTGACTCTGTTAGGTGTAGCAAATTCAGTTTGGATCTTTGCATTTCATCAAAATAATCTGGTATTGTAATTGTGATCCAGTCATAAAATGCAGGGGGCAGTGAGAAGGGAGCAACCTGACAATGTTAAATATTTAATAAAAATGGCTTTTTCTAAAAGATTTTTCTGCTATATTTTAATATCTTAAAATGCAATTTGGAATGAACCCTTTCATTATTGAATTGCTGTTGAGAGTCTATTAAAGAAAAAGTAATTAGCAGAAAGACAGAGGTACAGGTAATCGACCTTCTGTCCTTTCCACATATGGATCTATTGAACATTTCTCAAAGAATGTTCTGCAAAAAACATGTAAAAGGCTGAACTTCTTCCTTCTCTTACTTCTTCTTTCCATTCTCTTATTCCTTCTCCTCCTTTTTTCTACATTTATTCTGCATGTGTGTCATTCACTACTACCTTCATGGACCCATTGAAGAATTTAACATTTATGTGAGAAGAAAAAGGTAATTCATCATTAAAAAGCAGTGTGAGCCAAGCATTGTGACTCATGCCTGTAATCCCAGCACTCAGGAGGCAGAGGCAGGGGGATTGCTGAGTTTGAGACTAACCTGGGCTACATAATGAGCTGAGGGCCAATTCGAACTATAAAACAAGACCTTGTCTCAAAAAAAAAAAAAAAAGAAAAAGAAAAAAAAGCAATGTGAGAAGTTCAGGATTAGAAATATACTAAGAGACTATTGGAAGAGCTCCCTATTCAGTCTCACCCAGTGGTAAGATAAAGAAAATGGATTTGGATTAAGAAAGGCTATTTGGTGGGAGGCACAAGTCCATTTTTTTCAAGTGTAAGCAATATACCTCTATCATCTATCTATCTATCTATCTATCTATCTATCTATCTATCTATCTATCATCTATCTACCTACCTACCTACCTACCTACCTACCTACCTACCTGTCTATCTGGAACATATAAATAATGGGGAGAACAGCAAAGGATACTCAGAAAATCAGCAAATAGTTGGGTAAACCTTGAATTAGAGCTTGTTGTGAGGAGGTTGGTGGGACTGTGATGATATAAAACTGGAAAGTAGGCAGGGATACATGTTAAGCATATTTTTGGATAGTTAGGTGGTACAAACAATTAGAAATAGGAAAAGTCCCTTCAACAAAATAGCTCACAATTTAATAGGATATAAAAACATGATGTCTTAATTACTTTCATATTGCTGATACTTGATACCAGCTTTAAGGAGAAGTGTAATTGGGTCATAGTTTATAGATGTTTCAGTCTATAGTCAGCTCACTGCAAAGCAGGGTGGATGGTGGGGGGCTTGGTAGGAGAGTATTGCTATGGCAGGCATAGAGAGGGTGAAGGGAAGAGCAGAAATGAGGTAAACCCTGCAGGCCATACCCCAGCGACTCACCTCCTCTGACCAAACTTCACCTCCCACGTTTAGCTAGAAACTCACCAGTGCGCTAAACCATGGATGAGTATCATATCCCATGATCCCATCAGTTCCCAAAGCCCTACCTAGGAGCACATGAAGATTTGGCCAACAACAGATATAAACTGCAATATCTGGGAGCAACTAATTGCAACAAATATGATACTAACAAGTATTTGGATATTATTTTGAAAATGACTTGGAGGGTTGTAGTGAGAGAATTGTATCCCATTTTAGAATCGCTCAGAATTATACTGAATGAAATGGAAGGCTGTGAAGTCTGTGACAAAGTAGCATTTGGGAGATTCTACTACACTGACCAGAGGACTTCTGAATAAAATACCAGTGATGATGGGTAAGTGGATACAAAGGTTTATTGTGTTGAGAAGGCAGGGTTTATAGGAAGGCCATAAGAATTGTTTGACTCTTGCTGGTCAAAGAAATGTTTGAGGAAAAAATGACTTCTAGGTTTCTGATTGAGAAAACATAGGAAGAAAGTTTCTTATGCTTTTTCCTGTGCCTCAATTTTGCTTGTTTTAGAAGCATTGTCAAAGTTCCCACCTCTCTGTTTTTTTGAGGAGGATTGGTGTTATTTGGCTTGGCCAGCATTTGCACTATGACTTACTGCAAGGAGAGGCTGCTGTTCTTAAAAAAACAGGCAAGAAATCTCTTCCTTTGAGTGGGTCTGTGTGGAGAAATTTTTTCTGTATCCTGTCTCTATCTGTATCCACAAGACATGGATGATGTGCTTCCATTTCCTCTGTTCCAGGCACATGTGGGTCCTCAGTTCTGACGAGGGAGTCTACTATGTCCTATGGACCCATTTCTGTTTTCTAGACTCTAGACTTGGGGTGAAGATAAGTAAAATCTTGGTGAATCTACAGTGTAGTGCTCCAAACTTCTTACTTCTCTTCTTCACAGTTGTTAATTCAGTGGTAGTTTCATGTATTTTCTCCATGATCTTTGCAGTGGGCTCTGGGGACCAGGAACATAGAGCAGAGACTTAGGTCCCAACTTCTAATGAGTGATTCAGTGCAACTGACCAAGATGAGAGATCTTTGTCTGTCCTCATCTTATCTTCATTCCCTTTTGTCTTTTTCAGTTGAAGGGGTAATATCTTCCTTAACTCTGGCTCCAAGGCTTGATCATCACTTGTAATTCTCTTTCTCTCATCACCCAGTAACAGCAATTTCCTCCTTGAGACAACGCTTGAATTTACCATGACTTTTAGTTTTCAGTCATCACAGTTCTGGTTCAGTCTTCCATTATCCTCAGCTCAGATAACTGCCCAAACATTTTAACTAGTCTTTCTCCAGTCCTTTTTCTCTGTTTCCAGGGATTTATTTAGTGAGATAAATATATTGCATCATATCATGGTCTGACTCAGATACTTCCAACCCATCATTGCTTATAAGAGCCACTTTCTGCCAAATGCAGCCAACCTTCCCACAAGGTAGTGTGTGAAAGCAAGAGAAATTGGATTTAATGGCAGAATGTCAAAGCTCAACTCTGGCTAGGACTGTTGTCTTTGTCATCTTTGTAAGTCAATTTCTATCCTCTTTAAAACAAGTAAAAGAATTAGATATTTGCACAGGTCCTATCAAAAGATTCACCTCCAGGTGGTCATGTTTATAATTTCTGGCTTTGTTTTAGCAAATAACACTTGGGTTATAACAGATTACCTGGAGGACCTGAAACACAGTCTGTACCTTCTTTCACTCTGAAGTGCTGTAGTCATTGCTGTTTGACAGAGCTGCCCATCCTTTCCTACCTTTCTCTGATTTCCCCTGTTGATGTGTTATGCATCTCTCAAGACCTAGATCGAATCCAGTTTTCTTTCCCAACTCTCATGATATCTGCAGGTAGAAATGATTCTTTGGCAAGTGCTTTCACACCATTTTTCTTATAAGTCACACTACATGTTAGAATTGTTCAACTATTTGAACCCACAATACAGAAGATTTATGCACCTTCTTTGTACCTCTCAGTCTTAGCTTCTTAGCTCCGTGGTAATCTCTCAGGGAAGGAGTGTCTGTGGCTTCAATGAATAGATGTGATTAACCTGTTACTCGTTAAGGAGCAAGTGTTGGTTTTGAAAGTCCTCCCTAGACACTCTTATTTAGTAGACTGAACTGATGAATTGCTAAACAAATGTTGGAATTAAAAAAAAAATCACACAGTCTCAATGGGAAAATGTATATGAGGGAAATGTCCTCCAATTAAATTACAAACAAGGTATCAAAAAGATCCAGAACAGCCGGGGTGGTGGCTCATGCAGTTATCCCAGCACTCAGGAGGCAGAGGCAGGAGGATTGCTGAATTCAAGGCTTGCCTGAGCTACATAGTGAGCTCAGGGCCAGCCTGAACTACAAAGAGAGACCCTGTCTCAAAAAAAAAAAAAAAAAAAAGATCCAGAACAATGAGTGAGTGCTTGGATTAAATATATAGCCTCTCATACAAAATGAATAGACAAAATACCCTCTAGGTTGTGTTTTATTTTTACTTACTTCATGAAATCACTTACCATTATTTGTAATTCATAACCCCCCACAAGTGGTTAAATAACTTTCTTGTTTAAAAAAATGTTTTGTATTGAAATGAGCTATTCTTGGAGAGATGAAAATTTGCTTGGTCACTGCACTTTGCATGAGCCCTTATTTTAGTGTTGAAGGTGCTCATCGTGTTGATAATTTTTATCCTTAAATACTCATCAAATTAGTTTGAAGACAAAGCTCTAATTCTGTCTTTGCACATAGAGTAGCATAATTAACTGCTGCCTATTCAAAAAGTCAGTTAATGGAAGGAGAAAGAAACTAAGCCCAGTGTGAGATTGCATTCTCCTTTACTTGGCCAGAAATGCTCATAGGGCATTTGTCTGATTTCCATTATTCAGATGTAGAGATAAGAACTTCAGCTAATTGTGTCTTTAAAACGGCATAAACACTTGGGTCTCTCCGTGAGTTTCCGCTGACCGGTTTAGTGTCATTGATGATGCTTGGCATCTGAAACTGCACTGCCACAACTGGAGTAATTTCCCATTTAGGGGCCTCCTGCAGCATTTGAACTCTGGAAGAGCACTGGGATCCCCTGTGCTTGATAACTCCATGGCCTCTGTAGCATCGAGGCTGAGAAAGAGGTAGAGAAAAATATTTTTATATTTTAGCAGCTAATTGATTCAGTAGGATTCATGACATTCAACAGACATCCTTATTACTTTCCCTGTCTCATCCTAAATCCATCCTGGACCACTGTGACCTGGAAATGCAATGTTTTTTCTATGGAGCTACTTAAGTAATCCCACAGTGTGTCATAATGTCCAGTGTTTGGCGTCCTAGCATGCTACTTCTGTTTTGTGACCTGATTTGAGTGACTGACATAAATTTTTACAATGAGCAAAATGATGCAAGTGTATCAGGAAGATTTTAGGATGCAAATCAGCCAAAATAAACCATGCTGCAAGGGATTTGACATGCACAGTGTCATTCAACGATGAGGCATAGTCATCCTGGTTATTTGAACTGCTTAAAAAAAATCATCATTAGCATCTGGTGAGAGACTGCCAAGTTTGACAAAGAACTGCACGTGGTTATAAGACAGGATAGAATATATTTGCTCATTTTCTTGCTTGGAGTTGTTCCTACCCTTTCTACATCAATTTTAGATTTAATTCTCTATGGTCAATCTTAGATACAGGAGCTAGTACTTGATACCAAAGTCCATTTTACCATGGTTCTATATTTAAATATTGGAAAAGGGGTATGTAGCATCCAAGAAGAGGGTTGCCATGAGCCAGAAATTGTGACTAGATGAGAAAAGTGGGAGGAGAAAGTGTTGCCAAGGAATTTCTGAACAGATATCTGATATCTGCTCCAGATGTCAGGTATTACTGATTGAATAACTGTTTGCACTGTATTGTTGGGGACAGTGAAACTGCTGCTTGTAGCGATAAAGTCATTTCAGGTGTAGGGAACACAGAGGAGGAAGGTCCAAACCTTCAGTCCCATGGCAAACACACTTCCAAGTTGATGTTTTTAGTGGTTAATTTTGGGAAGTTTCCACTAACCTAAAAAAAATAAATTTATCCAAATAGCCTAATCTTCAAAAGAATCTTGGTTTCCTTTCTATATAAATGTTAAAAATTGTCATTGCATTTTCAAACCCATTTCTCCTTTCTTGGAACATAAAGTGGTGCTCTTGAGGTCCCCACAAGTGGAAAGTGTTTGGACACATCACTGTTTTGTCCTGTTGACTGGCTTTAATTATTTTTTATTTTCCTCTGGAGGCTCAGAGGATTTGGCTCCTTTTTCTCCTTTAGGATAAAGTATGAACTTCCAAATGCCCAGGAAAATAAATGTGTTCCTGACTAGTTGCCCAGTGGAATAAAGTAGCTGAAATTATTGTTTTTTTATGGTTATTAATACTAAATTATGCTGGTAAAATAGTCTAAGATCTTATGATGAGAGAAGCTGTGTAAATATGAAATCACAGTGTTAAACAACAGCTGCATCCTCAAAGGATATTGGAAATTCACTTATCTAGATTTAAATATGAGAAAGAGCATGAAATGTGTTAGCTTTTGAGATAGGGATGTGGATATATTTGCAGGTTCATATATAGTGATTATTTGAATTCTCTTCTGATCTATCCAGCTGGCTCTCTGCTACTGGATTTAGAGAAGACTTTAATATACTGCAGCTCTTCCACACGTCAGTCACCCGTCAGACTCAGGCAATTAGGGGATATGACACCAGTCTGCTCTGCTAGATACTGACCTCCAATAATTAGGGGACACCATCTTTGCTCTCAGTAAATGGAATACAAGTGGCAGGCATAAAGCGTTGTTCTAAATCTTTTACGCTTAATTTAAGAAATGTGAAATATTTTGTTAGGAAAAAATAATCTTTCATTTTCACTTACCTAGGATCCAGCAGGGGAGGCCAGCAGTGTAAGAGGTTCACATGAGGGAACTGTATTGAGGACAATTCCTGAGAGTGTCTCCTTCTGTACTATGGGCCTTCTATGGTGGCTGCTCTGTTCTCTTGTATTATTTCCCACTCAATTCTGAGTCATCTCTTGAAATTGTGGGGACATAAGAAATAATGGAGCTGGGTGTGGTAGCTCATACATGTAGTTCCAGCCCCTGGGAGACTGAGGCAGGAGGATCAATGGGGGATCATGGCCAGACTGTGCTACATAGTGATATCTAGTCTATCTTGAACTATATAGCAAGATCCTATCTCAAGAAAACAAAGACAAAACAAAGTAAAAAAAAATAAAGGCAAGCAAGGAAGAAAGGAGAAAAAGGAGGAAAGAAAGAGAAAGAAGGAAGGAAAGAAAAAGAAAGAAAGAAAAAGAAAGAAAGAAAGAAAGAAAGAAAGAAAGAAAGAAAGAAAGAAAGAAAGAAAGAAAGAAAGAAAGAAAGAAAGGAAAGAGAAGATACATATAGGAAAATGAAGAAAAATGACACTTGGGATAACTTCAGGTATATTTCAGCTCTATGTATGTCTTTCCTAATTTCATTCATGATATAAAAAAAAAAACCCAACTAGAATGGGTAGTTTGAGAGACAGCTTTTAAATATTTCCATTATTTCTGAGATATATTAATTTTGGGTTTTTTACTTTAAGACAGACTATATTTAGTCACCTGTCTATCTCTGTTGATTTTCCAAATTTCCTTTAGAGATAACATTTCTAGATAAAGCAAGTAGAAGTACAATAAATAAAAATATTGCTTGGAATAATTTGCTTTAAAATTTGTTTATAGTTTGTCTAAGATTCAAATTTACTTGACTCTCCAGGACTTAGCTAGCAACTTATCTGGGAGACATTTTGGAATTTACCACATTTTCCACTTTTGTCACTTGGACTTTTAATATTTTCATTATGAAAGATGATCAGGATATCAGAAACAGCAATCACAATTCATTTGTATAATTGGCTACAATAGGCCCTACAAGACAGATGTATGTACTTAGGGTTTCCTTTAAAAGTCTTGTTAGGCCTTTTCAACTTTTCTACTTTTACCTCGGCTTCCACTGAGTTGGGTGGTGGAGACCATGGTCTGTGCCACCGTTGTCTTTGCAGGCTCTGCAGCTGAGGAGCTCTCAGGGTGCACAACACAAAGGGCTGGGATTGTAAATGACTCCGCTTTCCATAGCTCCTGCCAAGACCCACTTTCCCCTGAGCTACCCACTTCGCCTCTGTGATGTTACTCAGACCGGTGAGGTGAACCCCACTGTGACCTTCATCTGTGCTCATGCCAATGTCCGAGGGAGCCAGCAATGCCTTAATCACTCCTGACTCATATCCCCATTTGCTTCCTTCTCATCCCTGAAACTTTATAGCTTTTCAAAAACAAACAATCACTCGGTAAGAACGTTCCTGTGTTTTCAAAGTGTTCTGTGGAAATTTCTTTAACTTTTCACCCGTTATCCTTCTGTTTCAAGCAGCCCATTATGACACTGATTATCAACCCATCCGCAACCTCTTACCTCACTCACCCACCGGAGCTGCAGCCATCTTTTAATGTCCTGTGTTTCACTGTCTCTTCCTTGTTGCTAACTTGCTCCCTTAATATGCATCAAGATTAATTCTATGACTGATCATCACACGCACTCACTCTCCACCCCATCTCCTTTCCCTTGTCATATCCTCACTTGGCAGAGGCACAGCATTGTTTAAAACAAGCTTTCTGAGGACTCCATACTTGAGCCCAGGTCGCTGAAATAAAAGACACATGAAAATGACTGGTTTCACTTTCAATGTATGATTATTAATTTTGAGGTGGGCATTTCTAGTGCCAGTCATCCTACTAGTGTACTTAACTCTTTCATCTCCTAGATTAGGACATGTATTTCTGCTTTTCTTTAACTCTTCCAAGGTGTCTGCCTACCCATCCCCTCACCCGACAGCCCTGCGATCAGAAGAAAACTCCACACACTCTCCTCATCGGGCTGCGTCTTATCCGTACACCTGTCTCTCCTTTGACTATACATGAACGATCATGTGCCTGGCCAACGACAGATATTGGAAGCATAATTAGACTCTATCTTGCTTTCTTTACTCAGAGACAATGATTCACCAGCTCTTTGCTTCCCTTGTGGTTTATCAATCTTTGCCTTTGTGTGAGATTATTCTTATCAGTTTATAAATTATTGTTGCTCATTTTGCATTATTTAAAAAATCATCTTCTCATGGCCCCCACTTTTTCCTCTAAATGTTCTCCATCTACTTAAAATAATTTTCTTTTTGTTGATTTCCTGTTGCAAATCATTCTTCTCTGTGGAATGCACTCAAGTCATCCCTTTGTCAACTTCCCTGTGTCCGCTATCTAACCTTCAGTGTTAGAATGTGGCAGAGTTCGTGCCTTAAGCCTTTTTGCTCTTTTCCATCCATATCCTTATTGAAGGGCAAATTCGCATCTTTTTTCATGGCTTTAAATAACATCCACAAAGTATATAGTCTCCATATGTCTCCTGCCTGGACTTCTTTCAACTGCAAAATCCAAATGCATTCAAATATCCTGTATATACAAAAACCTATGTGTGTTCCCTTGAGGTATCAACAGTGAGCACATTGTTAATATTTCCCAAATAGATTTACTGATATTCCTTCCTCACCAGTCTTGTTCTTACAATGGACTTGTAAATTGAAATTAATAGAAAACCCACCTATATATTTATTCTAGCCAAAGTCTTGGTGAGTTATCTGTTCTCTCATATTCTCTGGCACATTACCTTAAGTTTATCACATTCTTACCCTTCCAACTACTACTTGAATCTCTTCTCCAGCTTAATGCTGCAGATTTTTAACTGATCT
>PVIC010013856.1:0-37427 GCA_004025085.1 Thryonomys swinderianus | reverse complement strand
CCTCCCAGCTCGTAGGTCCTGGCTAGTTACGCCACACCCCATGCCTCTGCCCTTGAGATGGTAGACGGAAACGCGGCACAAGTTGGTCCCCTCTGCTCCCTGAATCTCAAAATCAAATGAGAATCCAGGCTCCTGTGTAGCCCACGTGAGCTTCACCTCCATGCCATCTCCATGCTAGGCACCCTTTCCTGTGTCCTACATCCTACATCCCAAGCTCTGACCCATCTGGACTTTCTCTGCACTGCTTTCAATTTAGCTAATGCCTCTTCTAGACACCGTGAGATCACAGACAACCTACACCAGGACTCCGAGGTTGTTCCTAGTTACCCAGTAGAATTGTGTTTTTGAAAACTCATTATCTCTCTCATTTCTCATCTTTATAAAGGAAGAAAGTAAATTTTTTTGTGTGTGACAGGGTCTCGCTTGATAGTTCAGGCTGGCCCTGAGCTCACTATGTAGCCCACGCAAGCCTCGAACTCAGCAATGCTCCTGTCTCTGCCTCCCGAGTAATAGGATTACAGGCATGAGCCACCACACCCAGCAAAAGTAATAATTTTAAAGGTGACCATTTTTGTGTGTCCATGCTTTAGTTTGGTGTTACAGAACTTCTTATGCATACACTGAAGTGGTTATCAAGATTGGCATTTTCCGGGGGTCAGAGGGTTAGCTCAGTGGTTCTGGCACCTCCCTCGCAAGCGCAAGGTCCTGAGTTCGATCCCCGGTAACCACATATAATGCTGGGCGTGGAGACACGCCCACCAACAATCAACACCGCATACCACAATGCCGGACGTGGTGGCTCATGCCTGTAATCCCAGCACTCGGGAGGCAGACAGGAGGATTGCTGAGTTCTCAGCGGCTTGCCTGGGCACCATAGTGAGCTCAGGGCCAGCCTGAACTACAAAGCAAGACCCTGTCTCAAAAAGCAAAAAAAAAAAAAAAAAAAAAAAAAGATTGGCATTTTCCACCATAAGAAAAAACTGTAGCTCAGAGGCTTAAACTACTTTTTATGGCTATGCTTTGGGCTTGGGGTGCAGCTTAGTAGTACAGCACTTCTCTAGCTACACAAGGCTCTAGGTTCAGTCCCCAGCACTGAAAAGAAGAAAGACACTACCTTGTTCTCCGCCTTCTTTGCGAACTGTGAGGAGACCATGTAACTGGTGTAGTGGTTGCAGAACCGTAAAAGATACTGACCACAACACATGCCCACCACCACTGCTGTTGTGACCTACTCAAATTATGTCATCAAAAATAGGCCTCTTGTTCTGCTTTTGTGCTGTTTATTCAGTACTTCACAGTCTGAGAAAGGCTCATGCTGGAGTCGGGCGAGCTGAGACAGTCCCTGAAGGCTCCTGGAAGTAAAGTCCCATATTAAAATGGACTAGAGTCTTGGATGTCTCCTGAGAAAACCACTGAGGAGGCTTCAGGGAGAGAAAGAGCCATGACTCTAGTTTAGTCCAGAGATGAAACAAAGGTTTCATAAAGCAGAGTAACGATGTGAGTGTCAGGAAAGACCCCGGTGATGTTCACCTCCCCATAAGACAGGACCAGGGAAGTGGTTTTGTTTGTTTAAGTGGGGATTGAATTTCAGAGCCTGCTTGGACACTGTGGGGTGGAGGAGGCCGGTGGGTTCTCCCATCCTCCACGAGACACGGCTCTCTGTGTAGAGTGGGAGCTGCCACCATCTCCAAGACCCAGTGCAGGCATGCAACACGTGAGGGGAAGGATTCACACCGTTCACAAGGTGACGGACAGAAATTCCACCCAGAGGGCCAGTGAGAAGGCGTCCTTCTGGTGACTGGGACTCAGTACCCAAAGGATCCCGCTGGGCAACTCCTGCTCTCTGGTCTCTGCGGCTCCTGTTTCCATTCTGGTTTCCCCATGGTGGAATAGTAAGTACATTTTTCTGGCCACCGGTGGCTCCTTCCTTCTCTTCTTACCTAAGAACTCAAAAAGCAGCTCTTCTCTGGTACCTTGAAAAGCCTCGATGAATCATCTCAAATTCAAAGCCAGCTGGGACCACATAGTGAGTTCATGGCCAGCCTGAACTACAAAGTGAGACCCTTGTGACCCGCTGATCTCTGAAAGTCCCCACCGCCTGCAGCTGTCACCTCAAGGACTAGTTTCTGTAAATGAATTAGTGGCACCAGAATAAGCACTCGGACCACAGTAGACTAACCGTGGTTTCTACACGCTGGGAAGTTATGCAGCTTTAAGAGGCAAAGAGTATTCTGTATACTGAGTAGAAAAAAACTAAGAGAAAACTAACTAACAAACTAAGACTTCCATTTTCAGTAGATCTTGATAGTTGTAAAATTCATATGGATGAGTACATAAATTTACTGATGTAAGAAGACCTTTTTTTTTATTCAAAACAGCAATAAAAGAAACTGGCCCACCAACTGTCAAAGTGCTTTATAAAACTTAGGTTCAAATAATAGCACACTGGAGTGTGACTAGATAGAGTATAAAACCAAAGAAAGACCTCAAAAGAGACCCACAGCCAAAGAGAGATTTTATAGAAGACATTTCAAATTACTGAGCAATGAACTGTTTAATAAGTGATCTTTAGATAACCAGCTATCCACTGGGAAGAGAAAGAGAAAGGTGAGTTTTTACCTAACATGCTTTATCTACATAAATTCTAGATCTCTCAGATATTTAAATGGAAACACGTAAAACCAGAGAATACCAGAGAAAATCTTGGGTTGCTTGGGTTTAGTATTCCTATAATTTGAAAATGATATTGGCCTTTCTAAGAATAAGAGAAGCCAGAGCCATCAATAAAAGGTTTGGTCATTTTGACCTCACAAAACTCCAGTGTTTTTGCATGAAAAAAAAATCCATAAGTAAAGTCAAAAGATTAATAACTAACTGATAAATACTATTTGCAAATAATAAAAAATATCAACTTTACAAATGTATAAAATAAATCAATTTAACACATCCAGGACAAATTACAGAAATAAAAATGACTCTCAAACATATGAAATGACGCTCAGCTTTACTATAACAAGGTAGAGACGCAAATTCAAGATGCCACTATTCACATGCACTCGTTAGCATGACAAAGGTCAAAATATACTGGCAAATCATCCTGAACATAGCGCCTTCCCATGCCTAGGAGGGGTTGGCTAGAGGTCAGTTTAGTAATATCTGGGGGCCAGGGATTTAGCTCAGGGGCACTCTGCCTGCCTTGCAAGTGGAAGGTCCCAGGTTCAATTCCTGGTGCTAAAAAATTGGAAAAGTTTAGTAACATCTGTAGCATAGAATCAAGATGTGTTATGCCCATGTACCAACTGCCCACAATGAATGTACTATAGACACATACTAGTAAAGTAAAAGTTTGGGACCAAAAAACCTTATGTACCTTTGAACCCAACATCTATACCAGGAGTTTATCATACAGATGCACTCTCACACCTGGGAAACATCAGGTGTTCGTGATGGTTAGATGCCACAATATTGCTTGTTGTAACAAAACGTTACAATCAATCTAGAATTTTCTCACTGGAGAATTAGGTCCTCTTGTAGTTGATTTGGGCTGCTGTAATGATACTCCATAGGTGGAGTAGCTTAGAAACAACAGAAATCTGTTCCTCACAGTTCTGGACTTGGGCAAGTCCAATACCAAGGCATCGGCAAGGTCAGTGTCTGGTCAGGACTCTCTGCTGCATGAGGACCGTTGTTCACTGAACGCAGCATCTCACCGCGTCCTCACAAGGTACAGGGCCCAAGCTAGCTCTAAGGTCTCTTAAGAGAGCGCCACCCTTGTGACCTGCTCATCTCTGAAAGTCCCCACCACCTGCAGCTGCCACCTCAAGGACTAGTTTCCGTAAATGAATTAGTGGCACCAGAATAAGCACTCAGACCATAGTAGACTAACCGTGGTTTCCACACACTAGGAAGTTACGCAGCCTTTAAGAGGGATAAAGAGCATTCTGCATACTGAGTAGAGAAGTTGCCAAAACCTACTGACATACAGCAAGTTTCTGGGCTGGGGATTTAGCTCGAATGGTACTGCACCAACCTTGGATGCACAAGGACCAGAGTTTGATCCCTGGTATCACACACACACACACACACACACGCACACACAAAACCCACCCTACAGAATACAGCAAATTTTCAGGACTAGGTGAATTTTATATTATCCTGCCTATAGCATCAAGGTACAAAGAAACAATCTTTTAAAAACCTGTCAACATCGGTTGCCTCTAGAGAAGAAAAGTGGGTCAACTAGAAAATACAGCTGGAAGATTTAGAAAACTTGAAATTTTGAATCATGAAAGTGTATTTTTAAATCAAAGGTAAAGTAAATGAAACATTTTTAAATCCTCTTTTTTTCTTAAAGAGGTGCTGCTTCTTTTAGGAAATAGTTTCAAGGAAAACTTCAGTATTGTGGAAGGTAACATGACTTGAATTTGAGATTTTATTTTTATGCAAGTGGACAAAATAAATACTTTTTCTTTACTTTTAAAAGTAAAGGTAGTATAGCCAGATGTGGTGGCTCACCCCTGTAAGTCCAGTACTCAGGAGGCAGAGGCAGGAGGATTGCTGAGTTTGAGGCTTGCCTGGGCTACATAGGGGGCTCAGAACCAGCCTGAACTACAAAGAGAGACCCTGTCTCAAAAAAAAAAAAAAAAGTAAGGGTAGTTTAAAATTTGAGATTATGTTGGCTAACGTTGCACCCAGCTATGTGGCTATCTATCTTAAATAAATGGATTTTTATATATCCATTTAAATACAGTGTATTTACTACTGTCATAGTAAGCTATTGTTTTAGAATTCTACTTCTTTTTTCCTTAAGCATTAGTAGAGAAGAAGAGAAGCAGGTAAATTCTCTAGATGGTCACCCCTTTTATTCCTGAAAGCACGCAGCCAAAAGGAGGGCCCAGCAAGATCTGGAAAACCAGCCTCCCTGAAGTAGGGGGTCAAAAGCCCTGGTTGGTAAATTTGTCATTTACTATGGTATAACTATAAGAGTGGTCAAAATATAGAGTAAATGTTTATTTTATTTTATATATTTTTTTGAGATAGAATCTTGCTTTGTAGTTCAGGCTGGCCCTGAGGTCACTATGTAGCTCAAACTAGCCTCAGACTCAACAATCCTCCTGCCTCTGCCTCCTGAGCCCTGGGATTACAGGCGGCACTATGGTATGTGGTGCTGACTGCTGGTGGCCGGGAGTCACCACGCCAGGTATTATTGTATGTGTTTACCAGGGATCGAACTTGGGACCTTGCATATGCAAGGCAGACGCTGGGACCAAGTCCCTGGCCCTAAAGTTTTTATTATATTCTTGTGATAAAAGGCACTCTCCACTAATCTCCCTCAAAATATTTCCTAGTACTTTGAAAATACTTATCCTGTCATTCTTAGCAATTCCTGAAGTAGTTCTGGAAGTTCTCTTTCATAAAAGTATTTACAAGGTCTGATCAAAAATACTGTCCATGCTCCTGCCAAGTGCCATCCCAGTGGACAAGGAGGCTTGCAAGATCATGACGGTGTCTCCTCATCTACTTTATTCTCCACATCTGGCACCATCAGCCTCTTCCCCAGAGTCAAAACAATCCTGAAAAAGTAGAATTTAGTATATGTGCTGCTGAAGCGAGCACAAAAGTAGAATTTTAAATTGATGCAGGATACTGAGGCAGCCATGACATCACAACCAAAGACATTCACGAAAGAGAACTTCCAGAACTGCTTCAGAAAGTAGCAAAACAATGAGGTATACGTGATCAAAAAGAATGCAAGTAGTTCGAGGATCTAATGCCAGTGTGTGTTTTACTGTAATAAATACTTTGTTTAAACACAGACTCTGTATTCCAACCATGGCTGGTTTCAAACCATCTGTCCAAGAAAGCTCCAGCACGTCCTCGCCGGCTGCTCACCCACAAGCAAAGAGCACTCAAGCGAAGTTTTTGTGAGAATAAATTACTCTTACTGTACTTTAACCATTAAAACAAAAACAGGGAGAGGACACAGGAATACCTTTCTCTTCCCTCCAGCCCCCCATCCCAGGGTTGGGAGTCTACATGTGTGACAAGTCAGGACAAACCAGAGAGCCATGCGTCCCCCTGGCAGGAAATATGAATGTCCTATGGAACATCATGTCCCCCGCCGAGAAGTTACACCCCATTCGCCACTCACATGTTTTTATTTGAGCGGTGCCAATCTCACCGATAGTTGGAGCTAAAACTGCATCAAGGATCAAGGAAGAAAACTCCACCTCCTCCCCGCCTCCCTCCCACACCCGGTTCATCCAGAACTGTTTCTCCTTCTCACTAACCCAATCTCTGGTTGCTTTGGTTCTGGGTGACTGACTGGCCCAAGGCTTTCCACTCTTTCCAGCCAGCTCTCAAGAGAGTTGAAAAGTGGTCACATGGATTTCACTTCCAAGTAGCCTTGGGAACTAGAGCCTGACTAGACTATTTTTAAAATCAAAATAAATGTTAGTGAAGTAAAGGAAAGTTGGCTGGAGCCCTAAAGACCTGGTCAACTTTTGTCTTTTCCCTCCCTCTACTTTCCTAACACGCTCGATCTGAAAAATTTTAACATTGGCCACTTTACATAATTAAGCAATAGTACAAATTGCTGCTCTGTCCAATGGAAAAAAGAGTAGCTGTATTCCAGGATCTGCCCTTAAACTCTGGGGGCAGTTAAAGTGGAAGGCTGGCCCAGGGCTTGCCCTCAGGGGAGAGAAGGCCTAGACATCTTTCTTTCTGCTGCTTTCGGAGAGCCAAGCCTTAAAATAATCAAGTGTTCCTTGCCTTGTCTCATCCCTTCGTTTTTTTGAAATTTCCGACAGTGATTTGTGGAAGGGGGCGTCTGACCCTTTACCTCACACTGACTGCTCACTCCGCAACAGCTGTAATAGCACAGGGTGGAAACACCACCCTGACTGGGAAGCTCCATTGTTGGGATCATGCAGGATACTTTTTACATTGGAGTGAACAATTTTTTTTTTAAAGTGGAATCCAAATTCTGATCCAAATGTCAATGTGTGACTTTGCTTGAAAACTCAGAATAATGATTTCCCAGGAAAAGGCTTCATGAGCAAAAGAGCTGGTTCAGTGTCTAGTTGTCCCCAAGTATTTGTGAATGAATGAATCAATGAACATCACATCGGCACATGACCACTGTGAGTTGAAACTTGATAACAGGGGCTCTTGTTACCGGCCACTGAGGTTCATATGCTCAAGCTTGCTTGCTCATCACTAACCAAATCCAAGGAGGCCATTTCTTTGGGTGAAAGGGAAAAAGAACTGATTCAAAGCCAGCTCTGAGACCATGTAGGGGCCCATCTGCCTCAGATCACCATCTCACTGTGCACAGACACAGGGTGTTCCATAGGAAGGAACACAGAGGGGTCATGCAGATCTCCATGCTGGCCTTGTCACTTCAGCTACGTTCAGCGCATACTCGTGTCTTGTGGAAAGGAAACTAGGCTCTGGCATCCTAGGGCTTGTATCTACTTATTCTGTGACTGCTTTTTGGACTAAGAGAGGATCTGGTGGTTATGTGTTCAGCAGATGAAGTTCGGAGAAGTTGCTTATCGCCAAAAACAAAATGGAAACTCCCACTTTGCAATAGAATAACACTAGTTTGACATTCACCCCTCCCTTCCTTAGTGCCTTCGGCCTAGAGCTCTCACCTGTGTGTGCTGTCTCACACCTTGAGGCATTTAATTCTATCACTCTGCTCCCAATTATACTTCTGCAACGTCCACCTCTCTTGCTAGAGAACTCAGAGATATACATTCTAACCAAAAATGAATTAATCACTTCAGTGTGAAAGGAATGTTCTGAAACACATGAATAGTTTTCTACATTGAAGAAAAAGATATTACTTAGGGTGTCCTTTTTTTTTTGGTTTTTGTTTGTTTGTTGTTTGTTTTTTGAGACAGGGTCTTGCTTTGTAGTTCAGGCTGGCTCTGAGCTCACTATGTAACCCAGGCAAGCCTCGAACTCAGCAATCCTCCTGTCTCTGCCTCCCAAGTGCTGGGATTACAGGCATGAGCCACCACACCCAGCACTTAGGGTGTCCTTTTAAGGTGTGTTTAAAATAACAGCAATTGGCTTTTTAGCTTCTTTTGCACAGAATATGTATTAGTTTTTGCCTAGTATGTGCAAGTTACCACAGACTTAGAGACTTAATTTGCTAACCCACCTGTTCTGTAGACCAGCAGTCCAGGTTGGCTTGGCTCATTCTCTGCCAGGTCTCTCCAGAGCTGAAATCCAGCTGCTGTGTTCTCCTCTAGAGTTCTCCCAGTTTCAACCTCACTCCCATTGTTGACAGGGCTCATTTCCTTGCAGATATAGGACTGATGCCTCCACTTCCTTGCGGGCCAGCAGCAGGGAGCTTTCTCAGCCTCATGGCAGTCTATTGGCCTTTGTACTTGGCACAATCCATCTTCAAAACCCACAGAGCTGTCTCACATCTTTCTAATGGTTTCTTATCTTTTGGAATTCTCTATCTCTCAGCCAGAGAAGACCTCACTTTTAAGTTCAAGTGAGTATACTGAGCCCAGCTGGAAAATCTCCCTGCTTTCAACTGTGCCATGAGACAAGCACGTGGAATCATGGGAAGGAGAGCTCATCAGAGCCCCAGGTCCCTGGGGATGATGTCATGGAATCTTGGAGACCAGTGTTAGAGTTCTGACTAGGATAAAATTTCTCATACTTTCTCAGAGACGTATGATATTGTTCCCAAAATGTATTTTTGGTTACATTAATAGAGGAAAAATGTTTCCAATTGGGTGGTGATTATCCTCCTGTCTTCTTCCCTGAACAATCCACGGCCAGAATGCATTTCATTCTAGATGCCTCTACAGTAAAGGAAACAGAAAGATATATCTACTGCACATTGAGAAGCAGGTCCAAGAGACAGAGGAAGGAGAAGAAGGTCGAAGACAAAGGGGATGTAAAAACGAATCACATGTCATGTACATGTACCAACTATCATAATGAGAGTCGTCAGGTATCATAAACATAGATAATAAATTTTTAAAAAGAAGATACAGGTAAAATGGACAAAATCTTCAAATAAATCATTTTAAGTGAGCATAAAAATAAGCAGGAAATGGAGTTATCTAATATATATAAAATATATATACTGACTCTAACTCACATTGTTTTCCCAATGGAAAGTGGAGTTCAGGAAGCACACCTACCCCAAAGTAACACAGAATTCTTCCAACTAGAAAAAAAGGAAATACAGCACACTTTATCAGACCCATAAGAAACTGATTCTAGAACTTGACCAGGAAACTACCAAACAACGAAGCCACAGGAATATCTCACATCAACTTAGATCTGATCCAAAAAGATTTAAGGTGGGCATGATGGTGCACACCTATAACTCTAGCAATTCTGGGAGCTGCAGCAAGAGGTTTTAGGCATATAGGTTTTAGGGCAGCCTGGACTACATAATCCAAAAATAAAATAAAATAAAATAAAGGCCTAGAAGTATAGCTCAGTGTTCCCTGGCCTCAATCCCCTGTACCACCATAAAAGAAAAAATAAAGTTCAGATATACTGTATCTGAAAGTATACAGTAATACAAAAAGACAGTACAACATGGCTCCCACCCAGGGTTTTTTGTTTATTTATTTATTTTGGTTTTAGTTTGAAAGGTGAGAGTATCTTAAAATTTTAAAATTCACTGAATATAATTGGACACACTAACAGATTACATAAATGTTATCATATCAATAGATGCAGACAGGCCTCTCAATAAACTAAATCATATAAAAATAAAACTCATAATAAAAATAAGAACTAATGGGAATTAAAAGAGGGGGGAAAATGGACCCAAATCCTTGGCCTACAAAGGGTGACCAAGAGAATTTAACCTGGAGTGAAGAGGACCCCATGATCACATGATACCATCTTTGAATATTTTTAAGTCTATAATGTAAGAAAGGGATTTGTTCTGCCCATCTCTAGGCGTAAAATCAAAACCAATTCATGGAAGCTACTGAAAAGTTTTTGGCTTGCTTCTGGAAAGTCCTTTCTAATCAGCCAGACACACAGACAAGGTGAGGCTGTACAGGGCAGGCCCCTTCCGGGCAGCTGGTCCAGTAAAAAAGAGACAGTGACCTCCTAGCTTCCTTTACAACTCTTTCCTTAGTCCAAATTAGAGTCTGTTTTGTTTCTTCTACCCGGTATCGCTATGCCTCTTATCAACTATGATGCTGAGTGTCACAGTTTGAAATCCAGTTTTGCCAAGTTTTTCTATCCAGATGCCTATTTTTTTTGAAACCAAAGTTGAGTAACAGAAAATAGAAAGTGACAAGCTAAAAGAGAAAAACCAGGAGTCCCAAGAAGACCCATGGAAGTATGCAAATGTACAAGAAGCAGGCCCAGTGGGGCCATCCCCGTAGGAGCATTCTCACATATAAGAATCTAAAACAACAGGAAGCTACTGCCAAGGATAGAAGAAAACCATAGGCAGACAATAGGACCAATCAAGTTAGATCCAGCCCAGAGCCCTAGATGCCAGTGAAGATAGAGTACAAAACATGTTTCGTGAGGCAGATTCATAGAAACTCAGTGGAAACTTCAGAACCTGGTCTTCATCAGATGGCAACACTTCAAGCATCTGAGGCTGCCTAAGGAAGTAGCTGACTTAGTCCTGGGTAGAAATACAACCTGCAGACAACTAAACAGACTGTGAGTTCAGAGGTCAAGCAAGAAGGCAGAAAAGTAGCTGTCTCATGGAGGACAGAGCACATATTCAATATCAGACACAAAATCTCACCCCAGGCTCCCAGGCCCATATCCAACATCAGCAAATTGGAATACCAGTTGCTGAGTACTGGTTCTCAAAGAAACCAAGGCAAGGTACTGCCAGCTGACTCACAGTCGGAAGGTACACCATGAGACATCCAATTGAAGCCGCAGTGCTGAAGCCCAGTCCCTTTGCACGATGCTCCCCAGAGTCAAGACTCAATCAGCAAAGTGGAAGGGGGGGCAGGCCAGTCAGGGTTAGGCCATCACCCATGAGTCACAAAGAGAGATGACGAGGCCCGAGATTACCAGGGTAAACTGAGCAGAATTTGTCGCTTCCACCTCCGAGTTTCTTGACCACCTAGAGAAATTATCCTCTTAAATATACAAGATAATGACAGATGCCTGTTCCCATGGCTTTCTTTTCCAGTTTTGGAAGTTATCTGTGGAGGAAGCATAGGCAAGTGTCTTACCAGCAGCCTTTGGCTTCTTCACCAATGTCTCTCTGCTTTGTGTTCAACCTCCCTGGCTGAAGTGTTCCAATATGCGACTCACAAAGGGAGCTAGAAACTTACCTGGTCAAGAGTAGTAGCTCATCATCTGAAAACAAAACCACCTTCTTAGGGAGAAATACTCTCACCCAAGTCTTACAAAAAGTCAATAGTTGTTCAAAGCATGTTTGCATGCTCAGTGGGCACTCTTGACAGATCTTAGGAGTGGAGACTTGCAGTGAGGATTGGCATAGACTGGGTGTCTGCACCCCTCTCCCACTTGATGTTGAACCCCTGATGCTCCTGCATGGGTATTTGTAAGTAGAGCTTTTGTTTTTCAGTATCTGCCAGACTGGACTCTGACCCTCTAAATAGCACTGCTATCTTTTTTTTTTTTTTTTTTTTTTTTTTACTTTTTTCCTTCTAGCCTAGCAGAAAAGCACCAAGGACAGTCAGCAAATGGCTACTTACTTCTTCTTTCCCTTGAGGATGTACTGATTCTCCCAACTCAGCTTCACCCCTCTCAAGGGTCCCCTCCATCAGTTACTCTCACACTAACTTCTCCCCCTCTCTCCTTAGGACAGGATTCCTTAGACAGAACATTCTGGAAGAGGCAAGACACAAATGGTTTACTGGGGGAAAAAAAAAGTCTCAGAGCCTCTCCCTGAGGTCCCATTGTATGAAAGACCTTGGATGCTACTCATAGATCTGCCTTTTCCATCACAGGATGTCACAGTTTGTCCCTCAGTATTTATGCACTTGCACACGTATTGTTTGTTTCACTCACTAGACTATAAGCTGTCTGAGGACAAAGAGGGGAGCACAGGTCTTGTGCTTCCCGGGGTATCCTGGCCATAGCCTTAAGGGCTCAACCTTACCATATGCTCAGTGCACTTTTTAAATTAATGGAGTTTCCAGCCAATTCTTTGCATGTTTACACCTCCAATGTAAAAGCAGAAATAAGCACGCTCTTCTGCTCTTTCAGACGACACAAAATCTACAAAGAGCAGTTTAATCTCACCTCCCTGGACCCCCCACTGCAGCTCCGATTTGATGCCAGCTGGGTCCAGTTCCACCTGGGAATCAGTCGCCAAGGGCTGTACTCCCGGTCCAGCCCTGTGGTCAGCAAGCTCCTCCACGACATGAGACACCTGCCCACCATCAGTGCCGGTGAGGTTCAGAGGGTCAGGCCGTGTGGGCTGACCTCCCCCCCGGAGGGGCTGGCTGAGCCCACCTCAGGCCAGATGTCTGGGTTTAAACACGACAGGGTGGGCCAGAGATTTAGCTCAGTGGTTCCGGCACCTGCCTTGCAAGCGCAAGTTTCTGAGTTCAGTCCCCAGTAACTGTATACAATGCTGGGCATGGTGGCTCACGCCTATAATTCCAGCACTCTGGAGGCAGAGACAGGAGGATTGCTGAGTTCCAGGCTTGCCTGGGCTACATAGTGAGCTCAGGACCAGCCTGAACTAAGAAGTGAGACTCTGTCTCAAAAAACAACAAAGAACAAAAAAAAAAAAATACAACAGGGTTACCACAAACACAAGGTAGAGAGGTTGGCAAGAAGGAAAGCATTTTGCTTGTGAAAGAGCTCTTAGAACCTTAATCTCATCACCATCCCGTACTGGAGAGACAGGAACCCCGAAAGAAAGATGATTGTGACTGTTTATTGAGCTCTTCTTTGGAACTAGGCCACATGTTTCCTTTAGACGATAACTTTATGGCATGGAAGTATGGTTGCCATTTTACAGGTGGGAAAGCAGAGTCAGAGAGGTTAAAGGAGTGTGGTGATCCCAGACTGGAGCTGGAATTCAGGGATTCAAACAGGCCCACTGCCCCCGAATCCTGTACTCAAACACTGAAACAGTCCACATGACATAAATTATCAGCAGAGAGTACTGGGGGAAGGGGCTGGAATGTCCACTGAGGGGCTAGAACATCGGGCTGGAGTGGAACAGGAGGAAAGACACCCACCCTGGGCTCTGGGAGTTCCCTTCATGGTGGTCAAGGCTGAGATCCACCACAGCCACCCCTACAGCCATCTGCCCTGGATGGCCCCCCAACCTGGGGGCCCCCAGGTGGCTGTCTGTCCAGGACACAGCTGCGAGCTCTCACTCACGGCCTCCTCTTCCTTTCAGATTACAGCCAGGACGAGAAAGCCCTGCTGGGGGCGTGTGACTGCAGCCAGAGTAAGTGCCTGGGGCCCCCTGCCCCGCAGACCCCTCCCCGCACAACCTCGTGAACCCCAGCCTCCGCTGCTACCAGGAACACAGCAAGCATCTGTAATCTCACCCACATAGGTAGCTGAGGCAAGATGGTTGTAAGTGTGAGGCTGGCCTGGGCAACTTTGCAAGACCTTGCTTCAAAATGAAAGAAAAAAGCAAAAAGGGTTGGGAATGTAGTCCAGTGATAGAATGCTTGCCTGGCATGAAAAAGGCCCCTGGTTCAATCCCCAGCACCACTACCAAAATAATAGTAATAATAATAATAATAATTCCAGATGGGCTGGACACTAAATCCCCTCAGCTTGTCAGACATTTACCTGCACGCGCTGAACAGATATCAAGAACTGCTACATGTGATGTGGTGTGGAAGCTCCAGGCTTCCATTTCCTTTCCTTCAGCCCCTGCCTTCTGCCAGTCTGTAGAACAGAGTGAGACACTGTCCTGACCCTCACAGGGCTGGAAAGTGAAGCAAGACAGGCTGAAGAACGGGGGGGAAATTGAAGGAAGCAGCACCCACTGTACCTCAGGTACACAAATTTGCCAAACCCTTGTCCCAGCCCCGGGCAGAGTCTTAAATAAGAAATACCATGAAACATGCAGCATAATCAGAATGTACAAGGCTGCAGTTGAAACACAGAGGAAGCATTGGGTTCTTCTTAGTAAAACATTCTTTGGGGTCTTTGGGTCCATCTGTGTGTGCGGAACCCAGGATCATCTAGCCTTCCCTCACTGGCAGAACAGGTACAGAGCCCCGGAACACACCCTCCGTGGCTGAGCGCATGAAGCTCATGCTGCTTTGAAACACAAATCCTCATTTTTAGGGTCTGATTAAAATAAGAACTCAGCTGCACTTATGGAATAACAGAAGCATCGTTAACACCCCCTTTACCTTCCCAGTTGTGAAGCCCAGTGGGGTCCACCTGAAGCTGGTGCTGAGGTTCTCAGACTTCGGGAAGGCCATGTTCAAACCCATGAGGTAAGAGACGCCCTCCGCACCACCACACCTATGTGGCAGCCCTGGCGGAGCTCTGACAGCAGAGTAACAAACATGGCCCAACCCCTGCGTCCCAGTCTCCGGAAGACTGTTTGAGGCGCTCTGCACCAGGCTCACAGCTGTTTTTCATGGTAACAGTCACAGTGAACAAAGTAAGAGCAATCGTTAACAACCCTTCCTAGCACCCACACCACACACTCTACATACACTGTGTCTTGGGGTCCCTTCAAACTCACACACCAAGTGCTCCTTTACTGTCCACACCGAGGCAGGACACTGAGGCTCTGGGCAGTCACAGCCAGGCACCTGACCTGCTGAATTCACACTCAGCCCCTATGAGACATCTCCCTTCTTTTCGAAGCCTACGACTCTCCTATTGACATCACGAAGTTTACAAACCTCTATTTGACAATACTTGTTTTGAAAATTAGACAATGAACAAAAGGTTACATTAACATATTTTATTCCTAACAATAGCGACTTATATACCTCTGAATGTTGTAGTATACAATATGTAATAATACACAATATGAAATAATATGTATCTTGGCCTGTGTTGGATAGTGTTTGGGTGTGTGTGTGTGTGTTATGTGTGGCCTTCTAGCAACTGAACGGTCAGAAAACTCACAGACTGAGGGCCCTGAAGTAGCTCCCCTATCTTTACCCCTGGAATGCTCCCCCTGAGATGACATGGACAAGAGACAAATACAAAAGGGGCTCCCACTACCCAAGTCATGTTTCCTCTGACATGTTATCTTCAGGTAAATTATTTTTCAAATTGCTTATATTCACTGATTTTTTTTAAAAATCCCATCATATAAAACAACTTATAAATTTGGAAATGCTGCCCTCTCCCACATGTACATGTTGCACTTGCCAAAATCTTTTTACATCAGCCATCATTATTGCTTAGCATCAAACTCAAAATCAGTGTTAAATGGATCACAAAACCTTATTCCATTCCCCTCCCCCATCACCATCAATAACCTGTTTTAACCAGTTCTATCAGACAATAAAACCAACACAGAGGGAGATTACTTCAGGTTGATCTGTCTCAACCAGAATAACATCATTAAAAAGGGCTCCAGATGGTGGCTCATGCCTGTAATCCCAGCACTCGGGAGGCAGAGGCAGGAGGATTGCTGAGTTCAAGGCTTGCCTGGGTGACATAGTGAGCTCAGGGCCAGCCTGAACTATAAACCCTGTCTCAAAAAAGGGGGGGGTGATGGGGCTCCAGAAATAAAACAAGGATTTGGACATACAAAGTTTACTTCTCTGAGGGACAGTTTGGAGAAGGATCTCCTCTTATATTCAGGCAATTAAAAATGATTACTTTTATTTTATTTCATTTTATTTTAGAGATGACATTTGGCTACATTGCCCTAGCTGGGCTTGAAATGCTAGGATTAAATGACTCTCTTCCCTCCCTCCGCAGCCTGAGGAACTACATGGTCTCTGTTTGTTTGTCTGCAGTACTGGGGTACTGAACCGGGGCCCTCCACACTGAACTCCCATCCCCAGTGCTGCTTTTCAGCAAGGTTCTGGAAATACAGAGTAATTAATTTTTTTTTTCTTGAGACAGGGTCTTGCTTTGTAGTTTAGGCTGGCCCTGAGCTCACTATGGAGCCTAGAAAAGCCTTGAACTCAGCAATCCTCTTGTCTCTGCCTCCCAAGTACTGGGATTACCACCACGCCCGGCACTGTGGTATGTGGTATTGATTGCTGGTGGGCGTGAGTCACCATGCCCAGCATTGTATGTGGTTACTGGGAATCGAACTCAGGACCTTGCACTTGTGAGGCAGGTGCCGGAACCACTGAACTAACCCTCCGGCCCTATATAGCATGTTTGAAAGCAGCCCCCTTATGTGTAGAATGTTTATTATATCCAAAAGATTTTTTTTCTACTTTCACTCTGTAATAGAGAACAAATATTTTTCACTTTAAAAAATTGCAAGTTTCTTTTTTTAAAGAAATACATTTTAAAATGATAGATTTGATGTTTTGGACTCAGTGTTACAAAACTGTAGATGAAACTAGGTTATAGCCTAAGAATAGGTCCAATTACTCCTCTTAACAAGTGATGGAGGCTTTTTCATGACACTTGGAAGGGGCAGAGAGAAGCAGGTTAGTTCGAATCATTTCTTATTAGTTTGCAATTGACTGGGAAGAGGGAGGATTTTAGGTTGCCCCTTGTGTTCCTGCTTTTTTTTCTTTCTGGTACTGGGGATTGAACTCATGACCTTGTGAGGCAGGTGCCACTGGGCCACTGAGCGAAATCCTTGACCCTGTGTTCCTCTATTTTGCTACAAATGTAACACTAAGAGTGCTGGTAGGTGAAAAGTGAAAGTGAAGATCATCTGCTCCTTATCAACTTCCCATCTGTATAATTTAGAGCCATCCTTATGCACCATAAATGGCTTTTACTCTAGAGTGCAATTTATGGAGCTGGTGATTTGTGTTTCCTATGCAGAATTATCATGACATTTTTGCTTCTCGTTCATGTCTCATATTCCTACATTGTGTTCATGTTGCTTCTAACTGGTGTTGTCTTGTGAATATGCAATAAATATGAGGGGCTAAGTGTGATAATAATTTGTTACTCTGGGCCGGAAATTTAGCTCAGTGGTTCTGGCCCCTGCCTTGCAAGCACAAGGTCCTGAGTTTGATCCCCGGTAACCACATACAATGATGAGCATGGTGACTCACACCCACCAGCAATCAATACCACATACCACAGTGCCTGGCATGGTGGTAATCCCAGTACTCGGGAGGCAGAGACAGGCGGATTGCTGAGTTCGAGGCTTGCCTGGGCTACATAGTGAGCTCAGAGCCAGCCTGAACTACAAAGCGAGACCCCGTCTTAAAAAAAAAAAAAAACATGCTATATAATTCATGGCACAAATGCACTTCTGAGAATATGAGAAGTACTGACATAAAGTAAAACAATTTTCAAATTTCAAAACACTTCTATTTTATTGCCATATAATACAGAAACAACATTGTAACAAACCCAAAGGGTGTCGAGAGATTCTACGTCCTTATGGATGGGATTCAGGAATTAAAATGTGATGGGAAGAGACTATCACTGCTAGCACAAGCTTTGCTGGTGCTAAAGAGAAGCAGGTCCGGGTGAGGCACAGAGGCCATCCGAGACTAGTGTCTGCACCTTCTGAAAGGCAATCTCTACTTTGGGCAGCCACTCGCCGTGGTTTTAAAGACTAGCTTGTTTTCCTGGCAAAGCGTACTTTCCAGTTCAGCTGTGGGCGCTACTTACGGCTCTCTGCCACACAGGGTTTATTTACATTGCTTTTGCAGCTTCCTAACAGTTCCACATGGTGGATTATAAAATTACTCAAAGGTCACCATGCTTCCACGTGGATTGTCAACACAGAGTGAACCTAGAGGCCGGAAGTCGCCCCGCGAGGCCTTCAGGACTAGGAGGAACACTCCCTAAGGTGCATGCACACGCAGCCAGCCCATCACACTCAGCTTTTCGGGAATCTGTTAGCGAGTTTTAAATGTATATAAATCAGTGCTTTTACATGAGCCTCCCTTGTCCTCCTCACTGGGCCTCTCTTACCATTCACCTTAGTTGCTATGGAGGATGCCCCATGTTTCTTCCAAACCAAAGACCCAGGATTTTCCCAGTTCAAACCTCACTGCTGAGTTCTGCCTCCCACCCCCCTTTCTTCACCGCAGAGTGCCTAAGTCTGCAACGGCTCTGGTTCGGCTAACCAACCTCTCTCCTCTATTTACATCTGCTAAAGAAATTGCATTTCTGTCCTCGAAACGGGCTGGGTTTTTAGAAGCATCGGCCACTGTCCCCAAAGCTGAAACTTGGTACTGGTGGTGCCTAAAGCACAGGGTCCTGCAGGAAGTCTGATTCTTGCTACTCTTGTGTATCTTCCTCGCTCAGGGAGCCATGAGTCCTTGCTGACTGGCCATTCTATGTGTATGTGATAAACAGAAAAGCATGTTTTTCTGTTGGTCCCGCCTCTCAGCTCTCTTCTCAGGCTCACAGCTGAAGTCTGGGTCCAGGGCATGACTCCCTCCTTCCTTCCAGACAGCAGCGAGATGAGGAGACGCCTGCAGACTTTTTCTACTTCATTGACTTTCAGAGACACAACGCTGAGATCGCGGCTTTCCATCTAGACAGGTGGGTCGGCGGCCCACAGGATGTGGTGTCATCTGTAAGGGACCAGCCCCCAGCAGGGGGCGCTGGACAGACGCGCTCAGCTGGAACTTCCTGGCACTTGCTCCTCCTGGCTTTTCATCTTTTCCAAACCTCAGTGCCGTGCCTTCAAACTCCCCCTGCAGCCCCACAGATTACAAAAACACAAGGTCTTCTCTAATGTAGAGAGAGGAACATTTATAAAGCAAACGATCCCAGCCACCCTGCTCACATCGCCATCTGGGCTGCGACTCTGCCCTTGGCTCTATTCTGATCCAAAAATGAGAAGCTGCCAAGTCTCATGGACCCACGGAGTCTTAAGGTGACAGCGTTAGGTGACTGCGTTAGGTGACAGCACACCCTAAACTTCCGAGTTCCCATTTGTACATTCTCTACTACTCCAATGTGCTCTGGGAATTCCTAACACGAACACCCTTCAAAAACTTTCTAGTGGGTCAGGGATTTAGCTCAGTGGTACCAAGCCTAACTTGCAAGCACAAGGGCCCGAGTTCAATCCCCAGTATGGCTAAAACGGAAGCAAAAACTTTCTAGTAGTGCAGGTGACTTTTAAGCACATTTAAGTCTGAAAAGTGATAAAGAACAGTGGGAGGGTGGGAGGTCTGCACTGGAGGTTTGGTGGAATAAGCATCCCTTCTCTGCCCCCTCACGCTGAGGTTTGGCGTGGACAGACCAGCTGGCCCTGCGAAGATGCGTTGAGCAGAGCCCGCACCTGCCATTTCTACTGCGTGCTGCCCCAGGGGAAGGACTTGGCCCTGCTTGTGCCGTCCTCCTTCTGACAGGGCTCCCTCTCTTCCAGGATTCTTGACTTCCGACGGGTGCCTCCAACAGTGGGGCGGCTGGTGAATGTCACCAAGGAAATCCTAGAGGTCACCAAGAACGAAATCCTGCAGAGTGTTTTCTTCGTGTCCCCAGGTAGAGTACAAGTCAGAGCGATGTTCTTCGTGTAAATGCAGGGGGAGGGAGGGTCCCCCACTGTCACCTTCAGCGTGGTCCAGGCCCTACACCTGCACTACTGGGACAGCATACGCTGCCACCGGACACGCCCTTCCCACCTCGGTCTGCTGAGCAGAACACAAGATGAGCTCTGGGTGGGGAAGGCGGAGCGTGAGAAGCTTGTGTGGGCACCGAATGGACAACACTGGCCTCCCCGGAACCAGAGATTATCCCCTCCTTGGTGACAGACAGATTCAAACCACGCGGATAAGACGCAAAGGAAGTGGGTGCCACACTTGCTCTGGCCTGAGAATTTGAAAACTGGTACTCAGGATGCTGTTTAGTAGCAGCCCTCTCCAGTGCCTGCATCTGGAAATAGCAAGCTTCCCTTCTGCATTTGCCCAAGCTGGGAGTTTGGGCTTCCCTACCCTGATGCTAAGGAACTTCTGGGGCGGAAAAGATAGCATTCCTTGAAGCCATTCCTTGTGTGCGTCTGTTAGAGAAAATAATGCACTACAGGCACAGACTCTGGCTGCTTGTCTTTCTGCCCCACCAGATTCAGGAGCCAGACCACAGCATCCGCCATCCCAGTAAGGTTGGGTCAGCCCACGGCCGGACGTGACAGCAGACACAGTGCCTCACCGTGTGCTTCTCTCCTCTCTCCCCTCCAGCCAGCAACGTGTGCTTCTTCGCCAAGTGTCCGTACATGTGCAAAACTGAATACGCTGTCTGTGGCAACCCACACCTGCTGGAGGGCTCCCTCTCCGCCTTCCTGCCGTCTCTCAACCTGGCCCCGAGGCTGTCTGTGCCCAGCCCCTGGATCCGCTCCTACTCACTGGCAGGAAAAGAGGAGTGAGTTGGCACTCTGGCCACAATCCCACGCCAATGGCCCTGCTATCAGTCCTTGAGAAGGGCCACAGTTGTACCCTGAAACCTGCCTCTGCCTCCAATGCGGGGATCAGCGGGACTGGAAGTCTTCTCTCCCTGCAGTTCTTTCACTGGGTTATAAAAATCCTACTAGGTGTCAGGAGACGTAGACGTCAGAGGCGCTGGTTATCTCTTCCGGAACCTCCTGGGTCTAGTGGGAGAGACAAGGGGCCACGGGATGACTATGCAGGGCAGTATTTCCCGGAACAGAGCAGCACACGGGGCTGTGGGGGGAACCAGTGGCCCTGGGCAGGACCCATGAGGCCCAGGACCAACTGGCCTCATCCCCAGAGCCCTGGCTCCCAGGATTAGTTGACCGGAGCAACTTAAGTTCACTGTCCATCTCAACCACAGCAACAGGGCAAGGAAGCAGGAGGTTTTCTAAGGGACCATCTGTGAAGCTGCAGAGTGCTTGGCAGACAGAGGAGCCCGTGAGGATGGCCTGTAGGGTTACAAACAATGCAGGGGCACCACAGGACAAGGGTCCGAGGTGGGCAAAGAAAACAGCACAGAGGCAAAGCGCCACCTCCTCCCGGCCTGCCCCACGGTCCCCAGTCCACACCGAGTGGAGGATATGTGGACCTCACTGACTCCTCCCTCGTGTCCTTCCCCGGTCATCCTGAGCTACCGCTGGCGTCCTGAGAAGCTGTCACCAGCCCAGGACAGGGTCAGCGGAGCAGGGCCAGGCGCAGGGAAGTCTCATGTAGGCTTGTCCAGCCCTGGGCCTTCTTGTCACCCTCAGGTGGGAGATCAACCCCCTCTACTGTGACACAGTGAAACAGATCTATCCGTATAACAGTGGCACGCGGCTCCTGGACATCATCGACATGGCCATCTTCGACTTCTTGATAGGTAGGTGGCCAGGCCTGGGGCACTGGCACAGGGGCTCTGCTGAGTGGCTGGGAAGGGTGGGGACTTGGCACATGGTGCCAGCCTGCCCCGGGGCAGAGAACAAACTACCTCCCACAACTCAGAGTGAGGAGGCGGAGCAGGCAGAGTACACATGGCCTCTCCTTCAAAACGCTGGGGGCAGCCACAGGGATTGTCACCGGGCAGGGAGGCCCGGCACCAGGCACAAGCATGAGCAGATTGCAAATCCCTGCTCCCGTTCGCCACTGAGGGCAGCCAGGAAGGGAGGTGGGAACGTGTGCAGTACACACACCCCAACAAGGGCCGAGGGTGGGGGAGCGGCCCACAGGCAAGGCTCAGCCTGGGAGAGCGGAAACTCCACCTTCTGGCCCACAGGAAGGGCAACAGAACCACACAGGACCTAGAGGCTCAGAGCTAAAGAGAGGCCACTCTCCTCAGGAAGGGAGCATGCGTGTACGTCACAGGCGAGGGCGTCAGCAGAGAAGCCAGCATCGCCATGTGCGAGAGGCACATGGACACGTTTCTGTAGATGAGAACCCTTGAGTCAGACTAAGGGTGGCTGGCAGCTGTGGACATGCCGGGTGTGGCCAGGTTCATACTCCCCACGTGGCCTGCTGGGAAGCTTCTGTCCTGCAGCCTCCTGGACTGAGCTCTCGCCTCTTCCTCTCTTTACAGGAAATATGGATCGTCACCATTATGAGGTGTTCACCAAATTCGGGGACGAGGGGTTCCTTCTTCACCTTGACAACGCCAGAGGGTAAGTGGCAGCCCTGGGGTGCCCCCATCCCCTCTCCAGCTATGCTCCTTCATGTAGCTGCTCAGAGGAATCGAGAGGCCCCCAGAAAGAGGGTCCACACTGTCTCCACCTCACCCTGCTTGCCCCTGATGCTCCTCCAGCCAAGCCCTCTGGTGCCCTCTGGTGAACAGCCTAGGGTTTTCTGACTTTCTTAATCCATATGCGGCTTATCCGCAGTCCTGGCCCTCTGTAGTTGGGGAATGAACAAAGAAATGATTGCTTGGTATTAATCAAGAGGCCTCCGGGACCTGACTGAAAGTAAACTGGTAGGAAAGGCAGCTGCCACGGCCTCTAGCATTTTTATTTCAACCACTGATTTAAAACCAGCTGAGGTCGAGAATGGAGACAATACATGAAGGGAAGGAGAGGGCTGTTTGATGGAACCCGTTTCTCCACTCAGGTTCGGACGACACTCCCACGACGAGCTCTCCATCCTGTCACCTCTCGCCCAGTGCTGCATGTAAGTTTCCAGACACGGTGGGGAACAAGCGCAAGCGAGAGCCGGGGTGTCCGCTTGTAACCAACTTCTGGTACGCACGGGCCTAGGGTGTGGGCAGGTAGAAGGGCACAAACCGCCTCATTCCTTATGCAGCCATCAGGATGTCCCCAGCAACAGCTCACCTTCTCACGCTTCGGCATAAAGATGCCCTGGGATCTCACCTTTGAAACCTTCCGACAGCCAGCTCCTATCTGTAACCCACTCAGAGAGAATCCCCCACTTTCGTAGAGCCTGGCGGGCCCTGGTATCACTCCTCAGACCTCGCGCTCACCCTGCACTCGTGCAGGCTCATGAACATTATCTCGGCACCCTCTGGGCCAAGTCCTGATGAGTCCCTACGCCTGACTCAAAGAAAAGCTCAGGGCCAGGTAGGGATGGGGAAACGGGGGAAGGAAAATGATCAAAACGTGCACCAATTCCCCTTAACAAATATAAATAGCATGCGTAGCAAACCATTTTTTTAAAAGGCCTTATGGTGCCAGGAATTTAGCTCAACTGGTATCATGCCTGCCTTGCAAGTTCAAGGGCCGAAGTTTGATCCTGGTACTGAAAAACTAATAAATAAATATCATAAAAAGGCCTTACTGCACTCCCCCCGCCAGCACTGCTCTGGACATGTAAGCTGCTTCTCTTCTCCGGCACTTTCACTGGGCTTGTAAAATTGTCCACCTGCTCAGCGGCAGCATTCAGAGCTAATTATAAGTATGTGATTCACACCTAGTGGAACCAGCCCATTTGTTTCCAGTGGGAAGCAGAACAGGAACATTCTTAATCATCTTCCTAGCTTACCTAAACGTGTCTCCTTCCTTCTTCCTTCCACTCTCCTGAGCAGGACATCAGGAGCAGCTTAAGACAAAAAAAATTGAACAGTAAGGCACTGGTACTCAGGTCTCCGCAGGAGCCCTGCATGAAATAAAAACATAAATCCTCAAGGCAAGATGGGCTCCCTAACACTGTCCCTGACTTTGGAATGTGACTGACTTTCAAACTGATATGATTTCATCTACTGGAATCTTCTTCCCATTAGCTTAAAACGAATGGCCTTACAAACCCAAATGTCCCATCAGGTTTGGTTTGGTTTGGTTTCTCTTTTGCTTTTTTGAGTCAGGGTCTCCCTCTGTAGTACAAGCTGGCCTTGCACCCACTCTATAGCCCAGGCTGGCCTTAAACTCATGGTGATCCTCCCGCCTCAGCCTGGATTCACAAGCCTGCGCCACCACTCCAGTTCCAATATATCAATGGCAAAGCAAATGCCAAGGGCCCAGCATCACCCTAGGTGACATTACAGTGACGAGGTCAAACAGCTTGGCAGGTTCTCAATGAAAAACCAGCTAGGGAAAAACATATCCCTGTTACTCATTCCCTCTGTTTTACATGGTTTTCATTAAAATGTGCTTGAAAAGACAATGGAGAGGAAGGCTCTCGGGATACCAGCTGCACCAGCCATTTGTGAGGACAAGGCACATACGAGCTTAGTGTGCTTGTTTCCTTACTTGGTTCTATAACTTTTGTCTTTTCAGAATAAAAAAGAAAACACTCTTGCACCTGCAGCTGCTGGCTCAGGCTGACTACAGGCTCAGTGACGTGATGCGGGAGTCACTGCTGGAAGACCAGCTCAGCCCTGTCCTCACAGAGCCCCACCTCCTGGCCCTGGACCGTAGGCTCCGGATCATCCTCAGGACAGTGCAGGGCTGTGTGGAGAGTCGCGGAGAGCAAAGTGTCATAGCCAATGTCCCAGCTGGCCCAGTGCAGCAATGGGCCCCAGGCGTGGGCCACGCTAACCTGCCAAGCTGAGGACTGGAAGAGCCACATTTCCCAAGAGATACGGGAGCCAGCAGTGAGTGGACTCTGGAGTGCAGACCGACACTCCCTTGGTGCCACCTTCCAGGCCTCCGGACTGAGTCACTAGCTGAGGGAGGAAGGAGGCAGGGCATTTCTGAAATACCAAATGAGATCCACGCAGCTTGATTTTTAGCCCTTGGAAAAGGTCACTGGTTCTCTAGTGTATTGGCTTGGCCCCCTCTCTCCCAGAAAACATTGCTTCCATCAAGGCCACAGACTATCCTTCTGGGAAACCTGGATACGGCTCAGGACTGGAAGATCTGGAAGCCCTGTTACCAGGAGCTTAGGAAGCCCTGTTACCAGGAGCTTAACAGTCAACTAAAAGGTCATCGAGTGAACACCTAACTACCCTCTAGATTCTGGGATACCTCAAGCAGACTCACACTCTGCAAATGGTTCACAACTGAACTGAGCCTTCAATTCTGATTTCACACTCTCTCCTTACACTCTCATCACTGGCCAGATCTGCACACAGTCATCTCCACTGACCAGTCCTACAGGAGCTTCTCAGAAACATTATCACAGAAGGCAGTATCAGATAAGAATTTGTTCACAATGTCAGAAAAAGGTATTGGAATATGAAGAGTATTAAATACCACAGAAACATCAAGTAGGTAAAAAACTAGTAATTAGTAACAACAGGGTACATTTTGACAGAAGAAAAACAAGGGAGCTCAAGCCAGGACAGCATTGTTACATGAGCCTAGAGCAAAGCAAGAGAAAGACGAGCACCTACCAGAGCCCGTGAGCCAAGCCTTCTCCCAGATGTCGCACAACTGTCACCCATCCACCCACAGGAGCGGGGCGATATGGAAAAGGTTAGCCCTCCACATAGTGACAGTTTAGAAAAGATGAAAGAAGCTTCCTCCTAGCCTTCCTGAAGGGACAGTCAAGATTACCATCTTCTTTATCAACTCTCTGGACTGTCAACATCTAAAACCATGTTAACAAAAATCTTTGTCTCTTATTCTATAATTAATGACTGAAATTACACTGGCAGGAATTGTTCATTCCATGGAATGAGTAATTGACAGGTAAAAATAATTTCATCAGACACCTTCTTATAAGACCAAAGGCTCAAATCTTGGAAGTGAGAGGCGAGGAGGAAAAAGCAGTCACTAAAGTGAGGAACAAGTTAAGAACTAGAAGTATCATCTACTATGACTGTATGATGTCCAAAGTCAGTCAAGTGGGACAATTAACAAGTACTTCTGACCCGCACTGGGACTCTGCCTTACTAGTGTATTTGCCCCAACCTTGTCTCTTCCTAATAACCACATCACGATCATTCACGTGCAGTTCATGCACAAATCTTGGGCCACAGTACAGAATCTACATACAGCTCTCTAATACACACACACACACACTCCACCTCCAATGGCCAAGGAAGGTAACTCAGGCTTAGAGACACTAACTGAAATCACACCATTTAATGATTTAGACCCATTTCAACTATAAACAAAAATCCAAAACAATCACAAGTTATGACTAATGTTTGCCTAAAATGAAAAAAATTACCTCTAACAGAGTAACCTTAACACATTCTCACCAGCTTGAACATACAAGTGCAGGCCACCCGTGACCATGTTAATCCCAGACACTTCTTTAGCTCAGGAAGCCCTAGTGCAGCTCATGGCTTCCCCTTCATCAACTATCTCCAATTTCAAGGCATTTTTTTTTTCTTGTGGAGAAACCAAGAAATCACATCCAGAAAAATAAGCAAAAAATATTCTAGCAGACATTCAAAGAAAAGCACAAAAATGTTTGGGACTTTTAAACCACAGAGCCTCAGGAAGATAAATTATAGCTCCATCTCAAATCAAGCCACTTCTATGACCATAAACTAGCTTTTAAATAGCATATTTTCCTATAGGTCACACAATAGGACTGAATTTTACTATATGCCAAGTATCTATATACTGTATTGTCTTTTAACATTCCATCACTATTACTAACAATAAAGACCATCATTTGTCAAAAAATACCAGAAAATAAAACACTCCATTCTCAAAAGTACCACGTTCTTCCAACTCCCTCCCTCTGAACCACTGCTCAACTTCCCTTGACATAAATACATATCCTCCTGACTCTGTGATACCTTCATGTTACCACTGACATCAAACAATTCAGTAAGTGAACTAGTAGAGAAAGGGGTTTGGAGAGTTTGTTACAGCTTTCTCAAAAGTCAGGACAAACTGGAGTCTGAAAACCACAAGAAAAAAAGTTAATTCTCTGACACATGGCCTACGTCACAGACACTAAACTGGCAAACACTGCTCCTAGGGGAAACCAGGAAATCCCAGGTCCCTAGGAGACCCCAGTCTCATTTTTGCCAACCCACACAGTTTTGTTTCATGTACTAAAGACACCTTGTTTTATAAGGCAATTCCTTGACACTGCACTCATGGCTAACGGCACTAACTTATCTAGTAAACAGAATTTCTAGGTAAAGTACATCACTGCTCTTTTGCAGTTAGAACACTTGTCAACACATAATCCCTACACTCAGAGGCCTTTGAAATAAGAAAATCATCAACCAAAAAGTGTGACGCTACAAAGACTAAGAAAATGGCACTTTTTCATGGCTGAAACAAGACTGAATGTGCCCTTGGCTCCACCTCACCTAGGAAAACATGCACTGGAGACTCAAGGCTGCTCTGAGAAGTTCCTCAGATGACTGCGAAAACACTCAAAGTACTGCCGGGGGTGGGGGGGTGGGGTTTACAAATAAATCTTAGAAAGGAGGCACATTTGCAAATACAGAATACATCAATAAAAGGAACTGACCTGAGATCAATAAAGATGATTTTTAAAAGCTCTCCATCTAGTAGCAACTTTTTAAATCACAAAACTAAGCAAACCTGGTGGAACTTTTAACAAAAGTCACATGAATTGGCACTGTTAGTGTTAGGTGGAGTCATGTCACAGTTTTGAAGAAAAATATTTTAGCTACGTATGTGCTCAACAATGCAAATCTCCTCATTACACTCCATGCCCATAACAAAGGAGAGATTCAATATAACGCTAAGTTCTGATAGCCACTGTCTTTGATAACTATTACAACAGACACCTTTGGGAACAAATTAAATCGCTATCTACTAACTATTCCTTTCAGCTCATCTAAGAATATAGTTCCAGGGCCCACAAAAGTACAAAAAAGGTCCAGCAATTTGTGGCTGGAGATTTTAAAAACAACAAACACCAAAAGCCCTGACAACATACTTCAGTTTTAAAATTTCAACACTGAAGGCATTAAACAAACAGAAAATGAGACTACAGGGGCTATTTTAGAGGGAGATTTAAGCTTCAATGAAGACAATCAACCCTGGTAAACCGCCTTCAGTCAGGCCCTGTTGTGATTCTAAGGCAGAGATCAGAGAACCTGGACCATGTACATAGTATCAATGCAGGAAACTTTAAAGAATGTCCTTCTGGCACTACTGCACATGAAGAAATGAATACAACTTCATTATTTTATTCCTCAAAAACAAGGCTTTTGAGTATTAGGAACAAGCATTAGAAACAAGGCTTTATTCACAAAAAACTTAAAAAGCATTTTTAAGTAGCTAAATGCATATCGAAAGTTTAAACCAATGTACACTCCTCTAGAGATGATGTTTCCCCATTAAATCTGGGAAAGTTCCAAAGCCACAAAACTAATCTTAAAATAAAAAGGAAACCTCTGGCTTTTGATTGAATCTTTCCTTCCATGACATGGTAGGTAATTCTGCTACATTTCAATTACTCTTCATGCAAAGGTTATGAGATCAGTCTTCGACAATCTCAGTTGGAAAGCACTGAAAAACATTATTACTCTTTCAAACACAGATCCCATAATTCACTTTCCCTTTGCATTCTTGCCCTCCAGAGTAGCAGATTTTTGGGGAAGGACAGAGGAAGAGAGAAAAGAGAAAGGGAAGAAAAACTGATTCATTTAAGAATTTAAATGATTTAGTCTTTTATTATTTGACCTAACATTAAGGACACTATATAACAAAAGGAACAGCATATATCAGCACACATAGTATAATCAGACTGGTAACCAAGAAACAGTACAAAATGGTCCTCTGGCCATCTATACTCTCTAAAGCAGATCTCATAAATCGGAATCACCAAATCCAGAAATAATGACTCCATAAACTGTATCTACTAAGACAAATTATGCCCACTCTGATTTCTCACTTAGATTGCACTTAGATTGCACAAAGAGAAAGCTTTAAATGTAGTAATTGTTAAATTTAGGCTTACCTTAAAATGTCTAAGATTAAAAACTACAAAAGGGAGTATAGCAAGCCAAATGGTTTAACATTTAGAAAGCAGTGTATGTATCTAAACACATATGAACATGATTATATACATATATGAAACTGCAATTTCATGGCATTCTACATATTCATTTAAGTACATTTTTGGCATTTAAACAAAGATCAAATCAAGCTTTAAGCTGATGTGAACAGTTTTATTTTTATGTTTTCAATATAAAAAAGTAGCCAAACACAAAGTACAGATCATAAAAGCCTCATTTTGAAAATTAAAAAATTTTAACAAGGTGGCTTTCTATCCCAAATGTAAATGCAAATACAATTGCTCAGATTTCTATACCCAGTTAGTAACAACCTAAAAACTTTTCAAATCTATTAAAAAATCTACCTTGGCCAATTTAAATTGCCTAAGAAAGGATAAGAGAAGGGATTATTAATCAGAACCAGTTACACACAGGTGGAAAATACTTGCAGTCACTCTTGAATATGACCTACATTACATATATAAATCACAATGAAAATAAAAGTGCCTACATTATGGAACTGTGAAATTTTGTTAAAAAATAACAATAATAAAAATAAACTGTTGATATCATTGGAATAATGTAACACATAAGGCTGGAAAATACTGAAATACAATTAAGACTCAGAACACAAATTTACTTGGAAAAATAAAACAATTGCCAAAGAAATACAGACTAAACAGGAAAGCCAGACTTTGAGCAGGATGGCCTTTTAGACCACACAAACACATCCTACCTACACCTCTACCCCACCAGAAATTCTACTAGACATTTAAAAAGGAGGGGAAATGATTAAACCCAAATACAAACACTTCTTTCCACATCTCGTGCCTCAATGAATTTAGTGGAGGAAAATTTGCCAAAACTAATTTTATCTCCCAGGTTCCTCCCTTTAACAACCTAAGCTCCATTTTTCCATATGACATTTGTTCCATCTGCATCCACTGAGCAATCAATCTTCTGGAATCAGTTTACTCAGCATGGGAGATTACTCTGGAACTAACTGAAAGATCTACATTAACCAAAAGCTCTGAATTAATAGGCAAGAATGTAGATCTCAAATTTTTATTCTCAACTTAGCATCCCATCATCAGTATTTGGCACTAGTTGAAATAAGGTCTAATGAGAATCTGTGGGCTGAGGCAGATGTAATTAAACTATAACCCAATATTTGTAGTCTCTGATTTGGTTTCAAACTTAAAAGGCAGATATAGACAGCCACACAAACAAATATTTCAGAATTAGAGGAAACATTAACAACAAAATATAAACAAATCAGGCAGAAGTACCTTGGCAAATAAAAATTCAGGTCGGAGGGGCTCAAATAATCATAACCATCTGATAATTAGCAAAAAAAAATGGGCATTTTCCACCCTTAAACTAATTACAAGCATATGTCTTTCTACTACACTAAGATTTTCTATATCCATTTTTCCTACTCCTTAGAGCTTAAAGAGAAGTCATTTGTTCTACATAGAAATACAGCATATATGGCCAGTCTAAATATGCTTATAACCAGAAATGATATCACAAAAATCTTGCACTGTCGTATCATTACTCTACGGTAATTCACTGGCGCTGGGATCCGCCCTCACCAAAAAGCATGGCACTCACTGCCAGATGAACACTAACACTGCATAGAGAGAAGCAGTAACAGCAAAGTCCACAGAACTCTTGTATTTATTTGTGTATGAGCATTTAATTAATGCTCCAAATTAAAAACGGTGCAAGAAAAGCAACTTTTAATAATATAAAGAGACAAGAAGCTGCAAAGCCAGTGGCCACTTGGCGCTGCAAGTAGGAACAATAAAGCAGTCTACATGAGTGAAGCATGGACTGGGGGTAGAAAAGGGAGATATAGGAGGCACATTTCAGACAGACAGTGACACAAAACTGTTGTACTGTTGGATGTTTCGCTTGAGGATATCTGAGCACGGGCCCAGGACGCGTTCAAAACGAGGTCGGTCCAGCTTAACGCACTTCAAGGGCCCACGCGAAACCACAGTGGCTGCACGAGGACGATTCATCAGTAGTGCAATTTCACCTGGAAAAGAGAGAGGAGAAGCATAAGAGCAGCCTAACCCTCACAGAAACATTTCCCTAAAAAGTGCACTCTGAGAAAATAACAAAGGTTTGTTTCCTTGATAACTTAGTACAAGCCACTATAACTGCATTAAAAAAAAAATGATCAAGGCCAGCTGTGCTAGTGCACATCTGTAATCCCAGCACTTGGGAGGCTGAAGCAGAAGGACACAAATTCAGGGCCAACCTGACATACACAGAATCCAAGGCCAGCCTAGACCACACAAATTCTGTCTCAAAAAACATTTTATATACACTTCATGATAACAACTGACATAGAGAATTTGCACCAGTATGTGACACAACTTCTCATTTTTTCAATAATCAATTTTAAAAACCACAAAGTATCTACTAATAGGTAACTCAATTATTAACTGAATAGATATCAAAATCTCATACTGTTTTCTGAGACCCCAAAAAACAATTAGAATATAGGATCTAGAGATAAAAGAGACAGGATAGAAATAAAAGGAAGACTCTCAGAAAAAGGAACCAGAAAGAAGAGGAAGGAGAAGAGAGAGGGTGGATGTGAGGGTATATTCAAAGTATGGGTATGCAATGAAAACCTCATGCAATAAAACCTATTATTCTGTACAACTAAATTGCACTAGAATAAAAGACAAAATTATGAAACACTATAGTGTCTCATTGAGCAGTAACTTAAACTACAATACATAATTAATATGAACGAGGCTAACATACCAAAATAATCAGAAGGCCCCAATCTTCCCACTTCAACAAACTCTTCATTCTCTGACCGACGTTGTAACACAGCTGCTGTCCCCTGTAGGAAAATCACCAGAGAGCTGAACAAATACTTTCTAACCCAGAATGGCATTTTAAATATCCTGTGCAGTTTTAGCTATCTTGTAGAAAATGGTGGGTCAGGGATCAGTGGTTATTTCAACACATTTGTGCCCATGTGATAAGAGGAGCTGCTAAATTAAGTCACCATAGCAACTTTGACTTCTATTTAACCAGCAACTGAAGTACCTGCTAACCACACCTGGATAGCAAAGTACAGAGGAGAACCAAACTCAATTTCTGTCTGTTTTGTAAAGAATATTTAACACCACACCCATTTGTTTCTATGGGTGCTTTTGCACTATGACAAAAGAGCTGAATGTGCTACTTGGACACACATGGTAGGTAAGATTATCTCCTATACATTTCCAAGAACTGTGAAGATGAAAAACATATCAACTTTTGGAATTTATTAACCATTGTGCTTACTTCAGCAGCACATTTACTACAATTTATTAAACATCTTTGAGCCTGATTTACTAAATGCCATGGAAGTTTGCATTTTAACAAAGATGGTACAGAATCACTAGTCTGTTATACCAAATTGCTAAAATTATTTGGCTTACAAGATAAAGAGCCATTAGGTAACTCTGAACTTGGCTACCTGTGCCTACTATTCTTCCAGAATTATGACTCAAACTCTCTTAAAATGAAGCAGGCTGACAGAAAAACTAAATAAATGCATTTCAAAATAGAAGACAATTTATAATTAAAACTGTCAGTCTCAAAAATTAAGGCTGTAAATCATAATTAGCCGTCCTTTGTAATAAATCAAATGTCAAGTTCTTCACCTCTAATATAATGAAGAACTCATCCCCTGGTTCTCCCTGAACCACAATCTTCTGTCCATCTTCAAACTGGACCGGCTCCAATGCATCAGCTACTGTAAGACGCTCCCATTTGTCCAGAGACTCTGAAAGACAAGAATCCAAAAAAGTTTATCTACATTATGTGGTGGTGCTAAACATTTTAAAATAAAATATACAGATTCAACCAAATGGCCATTCCCCTTCAATACTTTAGTAATGTCTCAGACAAAACACAGCAGTCTCAGCAGAATTCCTATATTACCTGCAGATGGCTCTTAGAAACTTTAGTAGCCAGGTTAACTTACACCACTGCATCCTAATGGCAAAGGAATAAGACAAAGTGACCATGAAGTGTTCCTAAAGACTGTCATCACTGTTAACCAAACCTACAGCTGTGCCATTCAAAAAGAACACTTTCACCATCCTGGTTTTTCTAAGGGTTCAAACAAATAATCTACCCATTTAAATCCACAGCTGAATTTATTTATGAAACAAAAATAGGTAAAAGGAACCAAGACACTACATGAATGGGACTATTTTAACAGGTAAATAAGGAAGGAAAAAAAGGGAGAGGAAAAGATCAAAAAACTGTAAAAATAAACAGAACATTGTCTCCTTTCTTATTCCAATCCCCTTCCTTTCCAATGGTTCCCAGTCTGTGTAACAAAACACACACAAGTGTGTTCTGTTAGCCTGCTTTACTACACATTTCAACCCATCTCACTTGTTTGCAGAGAAGGAAAGGAAATGATACCTAATCTTTCTACAGAAAAAAATGCATTCCTGGTAATACTTTCCAGACCCAGTGAATCCAATGACAGAGCAAGAGATAGAATATGTCCTAGCAAGAATAACAGGATGTCTGCAATCAGAAAAGGATGACCCTTCTAAGCTTTGTCTTTTTAGGGAGAAAAAACAGCACCTGTACTTTCAGAAAGCTTTTCCCAGGTACAGTTACAGTATTATCAAATTCAACATACTCTAAAATTATTTTTAACTTAGTCAAACCTTCAATACTGTTCAAATCATTTCCATATGCTTTTCATTAACAAAAATATACATCAGTTAACTCTCTAAGAAAGATTAGTATTTTACCAGTTCTCCATAAAAACTGTCAAAACTCACCTAAAATAGACACTTTACTAAGGAACTCTTCGTACATTTTTCGCTTTCTCAGCGTGCTTCCCTATAAATTAAAAATATATATATATTATACAATGTCGTGAAATAGGTTTCAAATACTATTTTTTTTTTTTTGAAACAGGGTCTTGCTTTGCAGTTCACGCTAACCCTGAGCTCACTATGTAGCTCAGCCAAGACTCGAACTCAACAATCCTTCTGCCTCTGCCTCCCAAGTGCTGGAATGACAAACTTGAGCCACCAAGCCCAGCATTTGTGGTATGTGGCACTGACTGCCAATGGACATGAGCCAACACACCCAGTATTGTTGTATGTGGTTACCAGGGATCAAACCAGGGACCCTGCACTTGCTAGGCAGGCGGTGGAACCACTGAGCTAAATCTCCAGCCCTCAAATAAACTTTAAAAACAACTCAAAGTTTGCTACTGCTGCTTCTGGACCAATGATCATTTTTTTTCACATTGAAGACAGATGAGCTCCTATTTAACAATGCAAAAAAGCTCTTTGTTACATGCTCCCAAGAGGAACACCAGGCATCCTGGTAGAAGCACATAAAGCAGCGAAATGCCAAATAAGCAAAAGGACAGTTCTCCAAACACCACCTAGAAATACATGAGCAGTAGCTGGCTGTACTCTCTGCACAGAATCCCTCCCCACCCCAGGCACCCAGGGAAATAAACTGCTGCCACTTAGAGGCTTGAAAAGCATCCCACTTCCCCAAACACAACTACATTGTCTTATCTACCAAATGTGTCAAATGTATCTGAGAGAAGATGGGGGAAACATATGTTACTTTATAATAAAACTTCCTTATATGGTGAGCTGTCTTAGCATGCCTGCTACCAGCCAAAAATATACCTACCTATGTATATTATCTATGTGTGTATAAACCTGTGTACATACATACAAATAACCTGCACTCCACATCCAGAGTCTGCATCCACAAACTCAAATGCAGATTAAAAATACAAAGAATTTGGGCCAGAGGGTTAGCTCAGTGGTTCCGGCGCCTGCCTCACAAGCACAAGGTCCTGAGTTCGATCCCCGGTAACCACATATAATGCTGGGCATGGAGACTCACGCCCACCAGCCATCAATACCACATACCACATACCATATACCATAGTGCCGGGCGTGGTGGCTCACGCCTATAATCCCAGCACTCGGGAGGCAGAGGCAGGAGGATTGCTGAGTTCTAGGCTTGCCTGGACTACATAGTGAGCTCAGAGCCAGTCTGAACTACAAAGCGAGACCCTGTCTCAAAAAGAAAAAAAAAAAGAATTTTATCTGTACTGAACATGTACAGATTTTTTTCCTGACAGTACTCTCTGAACAATAAAGTACAATTATTTACATTGCATTTTACTATGTATTAGATGTAATCCATAGGTGATTTGAAGTATGGGGAAAGGGAACCTTTCTACCTCATTGGTGGGAACATAAACTAGTACAAACACTATAGAAATCAATATGGAGATTCCTCAAATAAACTAAAACTAGAAATTCCATTTGACCCAGACATTCCCCTTAGGTATCACCTGACACAAGTCAAAGATATCATACTACAGTGATACATGCATACTTGTGTTTACAGCAGCACAAATTCACAATAGCTAAAATGTGGAAGCAACCTATAGGTCCACAATCCAGATGAATAAAGAAAATGTGGTATCACACGTAATGCAGTACATACTACTCTGCCATAAAGAAAGGTAAACTTGAATCACTTTAGGAAAAGGGATGTACCTTAGACCATAATGTTAAGTGAAATAAATCAGACACACAACCATAAAACCATATGGCTTCCTATATGAGACACCCAAGTTACAAATAAAAAACAAAATAAAAGATTACAGGAAGAGACCGATCTTTCTCAAATGGGAAGGGGATCCAGAGATGGAAGGAGAGAAAAGAGGGAAAGGGATTAAAAAAAAAGGGGGAAGAGATGTTACATCCATGTACGAGCTTCACAAAAGAAATGTAATACATAGGTACTGCAAACATGTACTAGTTAAAAAAAATTTAAGTATTCAGAGAATATACACAGTTTATATGCAAACACTATATATGTAAGGGACTTGAGCATTTGTGATTTTTCTATATGTAAATAAGGGATTCAGAAATAAAAGATATCTATCTATATAAATATACATGTATCCCAAATACCAAAACAATTTGAAGTATGTCAGACTGCACATTTTCAAATGCTCAGAAGGGCTCTGTAAAATTTAAGAAAACGACTCAGAATAGCAATGCCATTAGCTAGGACTTAAATATCCAAAGCTACTCTTCAAATGGACCACAAAATTCTCCAAGATTGTATTAACAGAATGCCCCAATAGTTTAATTATTTCCCCTAATAAAAGGGAACATTACAAATGTAGTACGACAATCCATTTTCAAATTAGAGATGCTCATTACTTCTGAATGGCCTTAAATAACTTTATATACTTTAAAGCAACTTGTCAGGCAATCCATAAATTCACATGCAATTGTGGGCAAATTGTAAGACTTCTAAACACAATTTGACCATTACATACACACACTGATTCCCATGTTATTTCTGGCCAAACTTTTATTCTAAAATATCATTGCCTCAAGTGGCATAACGAATAATGCTAGATAGGCCCAGGTCCAAAATATACAATCATTAGAAATTAGGCAGTTGGTCATTTCAATGTGGTGATAATATTCAAACATTATTTATATAGAAGAGAATTCTAAGTCACACTCCAAAAAAACGCATGGTGTCTTACCATGAGGATTCTTCTATAGCTGTCTCGGTCGATACCCCACAGTTTCACATTTGTCTTTGCTTTGACAGTGGCTGCTCTAGGAGTTCCATAAATCAAAGCCAGTTCTCCAAAGCTCCCTCCTTCCCCAACACTGGTTGCCCATTCATTGTTCACATATACCTAAAATGCAAGTGACATCCAAGAACCATTTTTCTCTACATATATACAAGAATGTGTAAAAATTCTCAAACCTTTAAGAAAGAAAAGACTCTGGAACTTCTTTTTAAAAAAACAGTATAGTTATGTCTTCAGAACATAGCAAAGCAAATTATCTGAATTCTGACAGTGACCCAAATATGCATTTATACAACAGGAAAAAAGTACTCTGTAACGAAGAAAAAAAGTTCACTAAACAGTAATACATTTACTATTGTATTTATGGGCTAAACAGCATACCAAACATTTTAATTGCATTAGTATTGAGTTTTCCAACAGTCCTATAATCTAACAATCCTGTTTTGCTATTCTCATCCCCATTTCATTGGTAAACAAGACTTACATTAGGTTTCACAGCTAGTAGCGCAGAGTAGACACACCCTTACTTGTACTTTAATCTTACTTCCCAGCACACACACACTTTACTACTCTAACAAAAGTTGTAGCTATAGAAATTACATTTAAAAAGTTTTGGGGTATCATAAAAATATTCAGCAAAAGATGCTTATGCATCTGACTAAAAGAACTATAAAGAGTCCTTCAGGAAACATTATTCTTATTGCTTCACAGAAACAATAAAAATCAGAACATTGACTTTTATGATTATTAACAAATCTGTTATTATTAAATCTTACATCCATCTCTCCTTGGTCAATCACATAGAAGTTATCCCCTTCGTCACCTAAAAGAGTAAAAAAAAAAAAAAAAAGACAATAAAAGATCAAATTAATAGAAACTCATGGTGATGCCATGACAGAACAGCATATTAAGATGAACACAATCTTTAAGGAAAAAAACTCCATCAATATTTTAAATCACAGGACTGATCAATTTTATTTTCAATAACCTGATCTAAAGA
>PVIC010013855.1:6899-37550 GCA_004025085.1 Thryonomys swinderianus | reverse complement strand
ATCCCTACCCACTCCCCCCTCCTCCCCCCTTTATACATGCTCTTTTATTTTCTTTCTGTATCATATTTATTCCTTCCCCTCATCACATTCCCACACCAAGTTTCCTATAGAAATATTCCACTCTATAAAAGCTGTCCTACTTTCTAGAACTCATTTGCATCTACAGGTGTTCATGCCAAAGAGAAGATCCGGGAATTGTATTCTTTGTGGAGTGAAATGAAATCTCAGTGTTCTTTTAATCTGCATCTCTTGAATGACCAGTGACACTGAGCATTTCTTCATATGCTTTTAGCTGCTTTTACATCTTTCTCTGAAGTGTCCATTCATTTCAGAGGCTCTTTTTTGAATTGGGTCTTTAAATAGGGGAGGGGATTTAAATCTCTTTATATATTCTAGATAGTAGTCCTTTGTCTGAGAAACAGCTGGTAAAATTTTTTCCCATATTGTTGGTTGTCTTTTCACTCTGCTGGTGGTTTCTCTTGCTGTGCAGAAGCTTTTTAATAAGATAAGATACCATTTGTTAATTTCCTTATGGACCAGACTGGATATATCTCTTTTAGAATTAGGACTCTGGTGTGTCTTTTGTTTGGGATTTGAGTGTCACTTTCTTGAGGTGTTTCACATCCACTAAACACATCACTCCCAGAACACACTCATTCTGAAAGTGCTTACTATTGCTTGTAATCATGGGCAACCAGGACAAGAGAGATTCAGTATATAACAGCAGCAGCATTTCCGCTGCTCAGCATTGCTAATACTGTTTTGTGTGACTCCAATGTCTTCTCCATTGCTGTGGGGACGCTCCTGCTGATTTGGGGCAATGTAAAGTCCTGTTGTCCTACCAAGGGAGACATAGTGGTCTCTTCTTCTCTTGCTTAGCACTTATATTCAAAGCCCAACTGCTGTGAAAGGGTTGAGTCACCTTCCATACCAAGTCAGAGTAAATCTTTACACAAAAGTTGAGAACCAATGTGAATTTAGGGTCCCAATTTTCTCGAGATAACTGCATTTGAAAAGTTTCTTGTTCCTCATGGAAGCCTGAAGCCTCAATGAAACCTCTGTGATAAGTTTCCCAATATCTTAGGGAACAGGGTTTGAAGATTGACTCACTTTTCTTCCAGAAGGCCTTGGGTTCTTTTCTCCAGTAACCACCTTTTGTATCCCAGAACCATAAGGGAGAAACAGCATGGTGAAAGATAAGAGGCCCTGTTGTAAAGTTTCCCATGCCCACCACCAGTGATATCTATTTCTTCTGCTCTTACAAACATGAAAGCGATCTTTGGTGCTTTTTCATAGAAAAAAAATAGCTTCTTGAGATGAATTTTTCTGTCTTGCTTTTCTGCATTTACTAGAATCAGCAGCAACTTCTCTTATTCAAATGCATGTATGTGTATGACTAATTCTTCCCCCTTACTGGCCATCCTACCATGCACAACTAAAGCACTAATCAGAGAGGCGATTAAAATCATTGTCTTTGTAGTGTTTTACAGTGGCTGTTTCACTCTTTCATTTACAAGAATGTGGATAACTTCGTATGTGATAACCCCAGAGATGAGACAATAGATAGGGCCACAGGCCTACAGAGGCAAGGGAAGGAAATTGATAAGTGAAGAGCCCATTTTAATATAACAGAGTAAGTGCATATGCTGGTAATGAGTACAGTGTTGTGCAATTGTAAAAAGGCTGTATTAATTATGTTTTGTTGTTGTTATAGAGAGATTTCCAGAGAACAACTTTAAGTCATGTGCATTTTATTAAAAGTTTCCATTTGGAAATAAGAAAAAGCAGAAATTGTCATCATTCATCCTGGCACCCTGGGAATCCAGGAAATGGCCCCAAACCAGGCCTCACCAGCAGAACTGGAATCTTCTCTGGTAGGGTTGGTGATCACTTGGGATTCAATCCATTCTGCAATCAATTCCTGCACTCCCTCATTTCTTTCTTCCTTTATCTTACCTGATACTGATGGTTATATTTTCACTTACCTTCTTCATTCTGATTCATAACTTGTGTTTCTTGCTCTTTTCTCCTGGAGTGTGACTGATCTCAGCTACTGCCCATTGTTGAACACTGTCTTCTTTCTCCTTCTTCTATGTTCTCTCTCACTCTTCCTCATCCCCAGCGTATCTGGCCAAGGAACTAGAGTCATACAAGGAGTAACATGGTTACTACTGTGTTGTACTAGTCCCTACAACAGAGGGTTATGGTCAGGGTCAAAGGACTATGAACAGGAGAAGCATGTGGAGATTAGGTCTGATCAAAACAAAATAAAAGTCAGAATTAAAAGCAGTTTAGGAAATATTTACACAACATTCAAGTTATCAGTCACAAAACTCCATTGGAATGTGTCAAGATATTCTGATAATGTGAAGCCTAAACGCCTTTAAGCTTTTATCTTGCTGACTTCAGCTTTTTCACATGCCATGTGAGTAGCTTTATGTGAGTCAGTGATATACTTTTTGGTTTTTCAGATATTCTCTTTTACTGTCTCATTTTAGGGCATACCACACATAAATAAATGTGTAAACATGTGGTCTAGCATCCCAGAAAATCATAATTATTAAAATGGGGTAAACTGACAGGGATAATTTTAGGACTGAATCTATCAGAAGCATTTTAAACTATATTATTTAGTACAACAAAATAATAACAACTGTCTCTAAGATAATTTTATTCTGAATATTTTCACAAAAATATTATGAGTTATGGTAAGCATATGCTGAACCATCAGATCATTTGAAGCACTTGGCAAACTGAGCTACTCAGTTGCACCTCATGTTTCCTGATTAATTGCACAGAAGACAAGTTGATTGTACAAAAGTGCTCCTTTGGATAGAAACAAAAAGTGTGATGGTAGAATGGATGGATTCCATAAAGTATGATCATGGAGGTGAAACATTCTCCCAAACAGATAAAAGTCACATCTGTATATCCTATCTTGTATTACTTCCTCAGCACAAAATGTAGTGATAAATAGTTCTATTTCCAATTTCAGCAGTAATCGAATTACATTCTCATTCAGTGCATAATTCAGCAGTGCCAATACCCACCTTATCTCTAAGTAAAGAAGAAAAGCCACACAATTATGAAGTGATTTCACTTTAAAACTGGCACTCAAGGATTACACACTAGTAGAGATTTAGCTAAGCATAAAGTCTCATTATACTTAATTTGCAAACAAAAACTTGACGTTATTAGTACCACTTTACACCGAGAAGAGTTTCTAGGTTTGTGCCATTGAAATCAAAATTCCCAAACAGATTATAAAATTAGATATGAGTATGTATGTTTGTACTATTTAACTAAGGACTGGATGATTTTTGTTTCACCAAAATACTATCATCATCACATTATTTTTTATTGGTACATTTTATATATAGTTCACAATCATACTCAACAGTGGGGAATTTGTACCAGTATATGACAGAAGTTAATTCTTATTTTTACCCATATCCTTATCCACCCAAAACCCCCACCCCTTATATACATGCTTTTTTATCTTTCCAAATCATACTTATTCTTTCCCCTCATTATGTTCCCCCACCATATTGCCTTTGAATATTTCCTATTTTACAAGATATATCATACATTCTAGAACTCATTTACATTTACAGGTTCTCATAACAGAGAAAAGATACAGTACTTACCTATGTGTGATCTATTTATTTCACTTATTAGTGTGTCCTCAAGGTGTATCCATTTGCACATAAATGAATGAAACTTGTCATTTTTATGGCAGAGTAATACTCCGTTTTAAAAAAATCCACATCTTCTTTATCCAGTCTCCAGCTGATGGGCATCTGGGTTGTTTCCAAGATTTAGCTATCACAAACTGAGCTGCTATGAACATGGGTGCACATATGTCTTTACAGTATCTTTTGATTCCTTTCGGTATATTCCTATGAATAGCAGGGTCAAACAGGACCTCTAATTCTAGTTTTCTGAGGAAACTCCACACTGATCTCCACAATGGTTGTACAAATCTACAATCTCACCAACAGTGGAGAAGGGTTCCTTTCTCCCTGCAGCCTCGCCATCATTTATTGCTGGTTGATTTTGCAATAGAAGCCATTCTTTATGGAGTAAGATGAAATCTCAGTGTTGTTTCCATCTGCATCTCTCAAGTGACAAATGATGTTGAACATTTCTTCGTCTGCTTCTTAGTTCCTTTTACCTCTGCCCCTGAGAAGTGTCTATTCATTTCAGATGCCCATTTTTGAATTGGGCTTTTAAACTTGGGGGACTGATTTAAGTTTTTTGTCTGACAAACAGCTAGTAAATATTTCTTCCCATGTTGTTTGGTTGTCTTTTAGTGGTGCTAATGGTTTCTTTTGCTGCGCAGAAGCTTTTGGTAGGATGAGGTTCCATTTGTTCATTCTTTCTGCTAGTTCTCATGCTATAGAGGTTTTGTTCATAAAGTCTCTGCCTAAGCCAATGTCTCCAAGAGTTTTACCTAGCTTGTTTTGCAGCAGGTTTATTGTTTCTGTTTTAATGTTTAAGTCTTGAATCCATTGTGATTTTAGTTTAGTACATGGTGAAAGAGATAGGTCTAGCTTTAGTTTTTGGCAGGTAAAAGCCCAGGTTTTCCAGCACTATTTGTTAAAGAGGATGACTTTCCTCCATTAGGGATGTTGGGCTCATTTGTCAAAGATAAGGTGGTTTGGTATCTGGAGTTGTTACTGGATCTTCTAATCTATTCCACTAGTCCTCAGGTCTGTTACTTTCCCAAATCATGCAGTTTTTATCACAGTGGCTTTATAGTACAGTTTTAAGTTGGAGATTGTAATACCCCTGCCATGTCCTGGTTGGTTAGAAATTAAAGAAGAAATTAAACAGTTTCTATAGTTAGATGAAAACCCCAGTACAACATACAGGAATTTATGGGACACAATGAAAGCAGTTCGACAAGGGAAATTCATAGCATTGGATGCCTACACCTGGAAAATCGAGCAAACTCAAATAAACAATCTAATGGTGAACCTCAAACTATTAGAAAAAGAGGAGCAAGACAAACCCAAAGCTTGAGCCAGGGAGGAAATTATAAGGATCAGAGCAGAAATTAATGCAATGGAGACAAAGAGAACAATACAAAGAATCAATGAGTCAAAGAGTTAGTTTTTTGAAAGGATAAATAAAATCAACAGACCCTTAGTCAACCTTATCAAAGGAAGGAAAAGGCTTAAATCTATGGTATAAGGAATGAAAATGGGGTAATCACCACAGACCCATTAGAAGCCCAAAGGATAATAAACATGTATTTTGAAAATTTGTACTGAAAAAAGATGGAAAATCTAGAAGAAATAGATCATCACATTAAAATAACATTATTACAGGGATCTTATTTTTAAAATTTGCTTGAATTTTTGCTTGTTTTAAAAGCATATAAGCTCCAGGGATTTATACATAGATTAATTCTACTACTTAAATGGCATCATAAAAATAATTTAAGTTGACACTACATTCATCTAAGATGTTTCCCTTCTTTAAAAGATCCATGCACATACTACTAAAGTTAGAGAAATGCTGGCTAGCTCTATAAAAGGCGAAGGAGTTCATTCCATTTAACTCTAAACAAGAGAACTCAGAAGAGGGAAGCAATGGGAGCAGAGAATTTTTGAGGGGCATATCAGTCATACAAGCAACAGGGAGTTGGGAGCTTGGAAGGGAAGCCATCTTAGAACCAAATCCCACCCACAGGCTATCAGGAATGCTTTCTGGGCAGCAGCCAAAGACAAGGAGGTGACAATACTTTCCTTACTTGCAAAGCAGATCTAAGAAATCAGAATTTTAATTTTGTAAGGAGTCCTCACTAAGGAAAAGAATGAATTATGAATACATTACAGTCAAATTTTAATTTACAATGAGAGAAAATTTAGAAATTTTTAATGGCGGAAAAATACCAGAGCCGTTACAAAATCCGGAAAATGACCTGCACCTGATTTTGGCTTAAAAAGTTGGGTCTCCACCACTACCCACAAATTTCTGGTGTTGAGCATAATGACATGATGTAATCCCATGATTATGCAAATCTCTCACCTTCGGTCTCATGGTACTCACTAAATTGAGATAGTGGGGAATAACGATATTTCTTGAAGCTATTCTCATACCTGGATGCCTAGTAATAGCTACCCTAGAGAAACTAGGAGTCATATGAATATATCCCACTAGCCCCAGATTACAACCTCAACCCCATCTACCCACTACTGGATCCTCAGAATGTCTGTGACCACCCAAATCATACTCTTGTGAAAGAGACTGTAAGGAGGGAAAGTTAAAAGGAAAGAGACAATGGCCTCAACAGGTGGAAATGAACACACATCATTTTAAACATTGTACATAAACTGTAGAATCATGTGAACACATTGATAGGGACGCTCCAAAAAAACAGACACTCTCCTGTGTAAGTGAGCCATGAAATTTAAGCTATTATACATGAGGTCTGAAGATAACTTTAACATAGTTTAATTACCCTAATTACCTTTTGGCAATTTCTCATGAAACTGAATATTCACTTGCTTTTAATTAATTACATTATTGTTTTTTTGCCCACACAGCATTTCTCTAAACATGAATCGACAGGGCTAGATCATGAATAGCTTCTGAATCATACAGGTACATAGTTGATTTGGATGGCCAGTAAAGATAAAGACTGAGCCATATTCTAAGAAGGCTTGCACATAGTTATCATGAAAAAAATCTGTTCTACAAATGGGATCTCTTTTTATTAAAATGCTTCTGCACAGCAAAAGAAACCAACAGCAGAGCAAAAAGGTAACCAACAATATGGGGAAAAATCTTTATCAGTAATTCCTCAAAGAGCTACTATCTAGAATATATAATGAGCTTAAAAAATCAGTCCCCCCAAATTTAAAGACCCAATTCAAAAATGGGCATCTGAAATGAACAGACACCTTTCAGAGGAAAAAGTAAAAGCAGGTAAGAAGTATATGAAGAAATGTTCAATGTCACTGGCCAGTCAAGAGATGTAGATGAAAACAACTACATTCCCACTGTTGGTGGGAATGTAGACTAGTACAGCCATTATGGATATCAGTATGGAGATTCTTCAAAAAACTAGGGTTAGAGGTTCCACTTGACCCTGCTATTCTCCTGCTGGAGACATACACAAAAAAATTACAAGATTCATATCACAGCAACATATGTGCACCCATGTTTATAGCAGCTCAGTTTGTGATAACTAAATCTTGGCAACAACCCAAATGCTCATGAACTCTATACTGGATAAAGATGTGGGTTTTTTTATAAGATGGAATATTACTCTGCCATAAAGAATGATGAGATTGACTCATTTATACTCAAATAGTTGTACCTTCAGGACATACTCATAAGTGAAACAAATAGGTCACAGATATGGAAATATATATTTTCTCTGATATGACAAACCAAAGTTATAAATGTGTTCTAGAATGCATGATTGATATGAAATAGTAATTATTCAAAGGATAACGGGATTTAGGGGTAAACAATGAAGAAAGAAAAAATAGAGGCGGGGGAGGTAGAGTAAGTAAGGGAGGGGAAAATGAGAATTAAGTTGTGTTATATACTGGTACAAATTCTCAATGTGGAGTGCAATTGTTATGTGTATATATATAATGTATCAATAAAATGTACCAATAAAAATAAGAAAATGAGTTCTAATCATTACAAATGAAACAATTTCCTATCATGTATAAAGCCCTATCTCATCTTTAATAGTACATTTTAGCATAGGTCTGACATTATTTGATGTAATGTCTTAGCAAAGAAAAAAGTAGATTGATATTTTGGTTCAAGTTCAATGAAAAGGAAATTTCTTAAGTTTCTCTTCAATGTAAATAGAAAAGCTACTTTCTAGTTCAATATGAAAAAGGATTTTTCTAAAATTTAGAAAGTGTACATGTGAGCACATTTATTAGGTATTGATAGAATTAAATTTAAAATAAAATTTTAATATTTTATTGGTGGTAGATCATTTTTCCTTTAAGATAACATTCTAAAATATTCAGTTTTAATTTCATAAAATCTTTAGATTGTCTGCTAAGTAAAATAAATATGAAATATAACATTACAGCAGTCTCCTGGTCTATCATGGGCAGATTAATTGTAACAGAAAGTTCCCCAAACCCAAATTTTAAATGAATAAACTCTTAACTTCAACAGTAATGGAAATAGAAAAGGCTCATACAAGTTTTAAAATAATTCTTTGTGTGTGTGTGGGGGGACTAAATCTAGTCAGTGGTAATTATTTTTCCAAACATTAGCTTATTCCTATTTTTGAAATGAGAAGGATCCTTCAGATAGAGAAACTATATTTCAATATAAAGATGCAAATTCAGTTATTCTGTAAAGAATTAGAATCTTTTCTAAACCACAGAAATCATAGGCTGTTTTCATTATTTACAATACAGTATGAACAATGGGTTTTAATTAAAACAAGGTGATTGAGACTTTTCTTTTTTCAGAAATATCAGTTTCTAATTAACTACACACAAATTATTTTCCCAGTACTGGTAGACTATATAACAGAATCTATGAGAAATGTCTTTGTCATTATAGCAGTCCCAAAGTCCAGAGTCACTCTCCTTTGAGAATAAGCCTTTCCTCAGCAGTATCCCCTGCTCTATAGATGCACTGCCACCCTTCTTTGGTTGGGTTTCTGGGGTCATTATGCTTTGCCTTAAATAAACTCCTTGCCATCTAGCTTTAACTTATTTAGAAGGAAAGTCAAGCAGGAGATAAGACTAAGAAAGAAGAGTGGTACATTAAGTGTCCCTAACTATGGGGGGGGTAGACTCTAGTTAGCAAAGGCTGCTGGGAAGTTCTCTCTTCAACAGATATCTTCCCAGATTACTGGAACTTCTTTTGGGAGAGGGATGTCTTCTGAGGGATGATAGCACATTCCTGTTAAAAGCCACTAACAACACCAGGGTTGATTTCCTCTTATCTCACTCACATCTTTGTAAACAGTCTAGTCTTTAAACTGAGTCATACTTTTGGATGGACTCTTGCATTAATTAGAGTCTTGCCTCTGACCCAACTATCTCAATCCTTCAGAGTTCAGTTTGTCGCAGAGACAAACTGGTAACCAAATTTAGGTTGCTGTGCTAAGGCTATGACATTTCTAGTTATCTCAGAAACAAAATCAACTCTGAATCACTTCTAAGAATCACCTTTAGCTTTATTTCCCTCTATTTAACCATTTTTCTGTCATTCCATTTGTCTTTATCCAAACTTTCTTATAGATGGCAACAGTGACCTCTGCTATTCTAATTCTCCTTCATTCCTCAGTCCAGTGCAAACTGTCTCTTTCACCACTCCACTAAAATGATTCTAGAAAGTCAATGACAACTCCATTTTGCTATACTCAGTGACCATTTTACTGCCCTTGACACTCACACATTAATTTCAGACTCTTTTCTTTTTGTTTATAAGACATATTGCAATTATTTCTTTAATTGCTCCTTTTATTTTGGAATGTTCTTCCTTGTTTCTCCTTTCAAATTTGCTATGTTTTTGTAGTTGTCTATTTAGCTAACATTCTCTTATGCTTTTCTCTAGGAATTTCATTGCTTCACTTTTCATTTAGGTACAGATTAACAGTTTTTGGGGAGTGTGCATGCCTATAATCCTAGTACTCTGGAGGCTGAGGCAGGAGTATCTCAGTGAGTTTGAGACCAGTCTGCGCTACCTAGTGAGCTCAAAGCTAGCCTGAACTACATAGAGCCTCTGGCTCAAAAAGAATAAGAAAACAAAACAAAACATGGGCTGGAGATTTAGCTCATGGTTCCAGCACCTGCCTAGCAAGTGCAAAGTCTCTGGTTCCAATCCCCAGTAACCACATACAACAATACCCAGTGTGGTGGCTCACGCCCACCGGCAATCAGTACCACATAACACAAATGCTGGGCTTGGTAGCTCAAGCCAGTAGTTCCAGCACTCAAGAGGTACAGGCAGGAGGATTGCTGATTTCAAGGCTTGCCTGAGCTACATAGTGAGACCCTGAACTACAAAGAGAGACCTTGTCTCAAAAAAAAAAAAAAAAAAAAGCAACAGGGCCAGAGATTTAGGTCCATATTTCCGGTGCATGCCTGGCAAGCACAAGGTCCCTGGTTCACTCCTGGTAACAACATACAATACCAGAAGTGGTAACTCATGTTCACCAGCAATCAGTACCACATATCACAGTGCCAGGCCTGGTTGTTCACACCTGTAATCCCAGCACCTGGGAGGTAGAGGCAAGATTGCTGAGTTTGAGGTTTGCCTGGGCTACATAGTGAGCTCATGGCCAGCCTGAACTACAAAGTGAAACCCTGTCTCAAAAAAAAATTAAATAAATAAATAAATAAATAAATAAATAAATAAATAAATAAATAAATAAATAACAATGACAACAAACCAGTTCTTTTGGCTGAATTTCTTCTATCCATTCTATGAACAAGAATCAGTCATGCTCTCAGGCACAGCAAACTGGAGATACCAAATCAAAACTACTACCTTGTTGCCTTCTACCTAAGGAGCAATGGACTGCAAAATATACCATGATGTTATAAACTATTAAGAAAAATAGTGCCAATAATTGTAGTAAGATCCTACCAACTTTAAGATATTGCATATCCTAATATGAAAGAGGTTAAAATATAAAGGGAAAAGGTACATTTTACCATCTATGAAAATATGTATTTCTCAGTCACTCCCCATCCTCAATCCTTCTCTGTGTTTTTCTTACCTTAATAAATCGCACCATCATTTACCCTCTCTCTGTTCAGAACCCCAAAAGATATCTCCAGTGGTCCATTTTATGTTTCAATCCAGTTCATCTATATCACTCAATTACTCAGGTACTAACTAGGTATTACTATAGAGTTTTATAGGTGTGATAAATATCACAAAATAATTTAACCTAAAAAGGTTTTACTACTTGATACAGATCCTGGGGAGATAAAATCTTTCTAGGCTATATACACCAGTATTTTAATTCCACTAATTTGAAGGTGTGTTTCAAATAAACATTTATATTTAACTTCTGAAATTCCAAGAATTGTCAGGCTATGCTTCACTTCAAACCCCTTGGAAATCACTGAAGATCTCTCCATTAAAGCATATTTAGACTTAATTTTCTCTGTAAGGTACTTAAGTGATTACTATGCTTCTTGCTAAAAATAACGTGAACTCAAATTTTTTGCAAAAATCTTTTGCATTTACTTTTCATGACACCTTAGGATTTATTGCTAAACCCTCTGGTCTCAAAGGAGATATATAAATAAAAATGTCCTTTCAATGTGCAACATAAAAAAATCACAAAACAATCATTTAAGTAAGAAAAAGAAGTTATTTTCAATGATCTAGAAGGGTCTTAGTCAATCAGTTGAAAATCCTTACAAGCAAAAGTGAAGTTTCCCTGAGGATTCAGTATCAGCTCCTGCCTGAGAGCTTGTAGCCTGATTTTGTTGATGGACAGCTCTACAGATTTCAGACTTCAGTAGCAACACACCACAACTGCAGGAGACAGTTCCTTATAATAAATCTCTCTTGTCTATTTATCTATCAGTCTCCATATTACTGGTTCCATTTCTCTACTGGAACCCTAATAAAGCCATTACCTTCTTTCTGTCCTTCCTTCACCTTTCACACGGATAGCATTTTGTAAAAAGTAGTCCATTTTACTGTCTCATAAACTTATCTTCTCTTTTTATATTGACAGCCTAGGTTTAGGCTTATCATCTCTTGCCTTGACTATAGAAGTAGTATCTTAATGAAACAAATCCATGCTTCAAGTTTTCCCACAACCAACTCAGAGTTCTGATGACCGTGAAGGGATCTTTCTAAAGTGCAAGACTGGCTGCATCTCTTCCCCTCTTACAACACTTCACTGTTTCTCAACACCCACAGGCTGAAATCTAAATTTGTCAGTGGGACACATACATCTATTTATGCTCTGGTGTCTAACTGGCTGGTCCCTGCCACTTGCACACTGAAGGCTCAGAACTGCACATGGCATTGCAGGTTTTTGTGCCTTTGCGCACACCAATCCATGGATAGAGTATTGGCTCACTCTTCAAGTATGTTTGATAGGTTCCTTTCAGTCTGTAAGACACAGCCCAACATTACCTACTTCTGTAGGTTTTGCTAACACCAATGTATCTATTTCATATTTTAACAAAAAATATTTTTTAAAATCAGGGTTGATATTGTAGTTAAAATCTCCTCCTTTATAACTTTATATTGCTATTAACCAATAGAAAATTTAGAGATGTTTAACAACTCATAAAAATATAATAAATGTCTTTAGTCTGTCAAGTTTTTGAAAGCCTACAGATCAACTTTAAATTACTTTATACTGTGCTACATATGTGCTATCTAGACGTACTATTTTACTTCCATACATTCTGATAATACCAATTGGTTGTATAAAATTTTTTTACCTAAAACCACTAACATATAGGAATTGAATAACAAAGTGTACATTTTGCATTCAAAGAGAAGCTAAGAAACTGCCCAGAAATGAAGCAAACAAAAATCACACTACGAAAAAAGAACAGGAAAGGAACTCCATTATGTTAGTTAAAAAAAGCAACATGTTAAACAAATGAAAACATCCTCTGTTAAAATTGAATGTACCATGGATAATTTCTTTAAAACGTCACAAATTTTAAAGCAGTTTTTATTGTAATTTTTACTCACATTACCAGCTGACAAACAGAAGCAGCTTAACTGGCTGCAGACTTGGAGAGAAGGACAGAAGACTCAGAGGGCTGGAGGAGTCTGCATTCTAACAATGTCCACAAAGATTCCTTTGGACCTCAGGCCCTGAACACTGAGTCTGGCTAACTGTATGATGTGTACTGTACTAGTGGATATGGTTTGTACCTTGAAATTATGTAAACTTCAGTGAAGCTTGGTTATGTACCCAAATTAACGGTCTGTATTGCACCACTGAATGTTAACATGCTTTTGCCTTTTTTTATAATAGCTATTATATATCAAATTTTAAAAATTTGTGACCTTCTTGGAAACAGAAAAATTGGACTGCCCAAGTCCAAATAACATCCTTAAAAAGTCTCAAAGTTTGTGTTCCAGCTGTCTTGTCTGTACTTTTATTGTTTAAAGACAATCCTCTCTCTGACTGACAAAGTCTTTCACTATCTGAATTATTTCAGTCAGGTTAAACCTCAGCCTTACTACCTTTAGTTTTTCCTGATTCATAGTGTGTTGATAGAGTATTTAGCTCTTTGTGGTGTTCTGTGAACCCTATACTTAATCTTCTGTCAGAAGAATTTAACAATGATCTAGTGTGGAGATTAACAAAGGCATAAGGAAGTGTGAGCACATTCATCTTTTTTCCCAGTATTATGATTAAGGTGGTCATCACAACCGTAAGAAGTTTTCATGGAAGGCCTTCACTTACATTTATAAGTTGGCTCTGACAGAACATTTGCTCATTTATATATAACCCAGAGGGAGGCCAAGGGTTTCTCATACAGGCAACTCATGAAAAATGAAATATATGATCTACATTTTTTTATTCAGATTCAAAATACGTTTTAAAGACCAACTGTATAAAGTATATTTTATAAAAAACAAAGCTCACCTCATGGAACAGAAAACATGGCAAGAAGAAAATGCCACTGAAATGTTAATATCTGGGTATTTTTGATTTGTGGACACAAAAGCAAATTCCAAATTTGTCATCCTAAAATTAGATTACACACAGTATCGTAATGTGAATTATGGAAGTCACATTTCCATATTTCTATAATTACAAGCTTTTAATGGGTACCATTTATAAACTCTTTTCCTAATAGAATAAATATTCCCATATGAACTTGTAGTACATGTTATTTTTTTTTTTCCTTTTTGAGACAGGGTCTCACTTTGTAGTTCAGGCTGGCTCTGAGCTCACTATGTAGTCCAGGCAAGCCTCGAACTCAGCAATCCTCCTGTCTCTGCCTCCTGAGTGCTGGGATTACAGGCGTGAGCCACCACGCCCGGCTAGTACATGTTATTTTTAATATTTCTCTTGCTCTGAAAAAAATAATTTCTTCATATTTTAGACGTAAAATATCACATAACAGTCCCAAGTGTTTTTCATTTTGTCATTTCTTAAATTTATGTACTTTAAGGAATAAAATATGTTTATAGACTTTAAATGTAAGGTAATGTAAGTCAGTTAGTAATATGAATAGAAATTACAATAAGAACAGATTTTAAATTTTGACATTGAAAAATTATCCATACTACATTTAATTTTAACAAATCATGGTTTTCTAAAAAATGTGTTGCTTATTTCCTTAGCATAATACAGCTCCTCTTTGGACTCATACCCTCATTCTTTTCCATAGTGTAATTCTGTCCTACTTCCTGACTTTTTGGTTTTGAGAAGAAAACATTCCTTTAATTTGTTTTCATTACCTTCTTTAGGTTAAGCTGATATAAAACTTCATTTTTTCCATAAATTGTTGTTCTTACTACCAGTTTTTATGTAAAATAATGAGTTTAATCGGTTTTCTTTGTTTTTTTTTTTTTTTTTTTGAGACAGGGCCTCATTTTGTAGTTCAGGCTGTGTAGCCCAGGCAAGCCTCGAACTCAGCAATCCTCCTGCATCTGCCTCCCGAATGTTGGGATTACAGGCGTGAGCCACCAAGCCCAGAATTAATCATAGTTTTTATCTTCTATTCTAATCTGACCTTTCATAACAGAATGAGAAACTGTTTTCATACATCCTGGACCCCTATCTCCCAGCTCAGGGAGGTAAACTCCATTAGTGTAATGAGGGATAGGGATGACAGGCCTCAGAGTCCTAGATTCCTGAACACTTTTGCTATAAATTTTGACATTTATGTTATTGTTGTTATTGTACTGTTTTTTTTTTCTTGGTTTGGTTTTGGTATCACAGCAAATTTTTGGTAGGTCATCAGTGCCTGGTCTGGTTTCCTACTGGGAATTGCTCCTCATCTACTGTCCACATGCTTCTGGTCTAGGACAAGAGAATTCCCAGGAAGGCCTCACTACTAGTCAGTCTTGCTTCTCTCTTTGGCCCTCTACAGGAATAAATGTGTAGATGCATGAGTCTCAGGAGTAGTCTATCAAAGCCTTCAGTTTGAGCTTACTGGGTACTGTGGGAGGTGGAAGAATATGGAAAGGAGTAAATTCATACCTTTTCTGAACCAAGACACTCTTCAGTCTGTGAACATCCACCCTTTCAAGAAGATATAGATCCTCTCCTTAACTCAGGACACGTCTTTCAACTTTATGAACGACGGATCAACTTCTGTGTTTCTCAGCTGGCTGGAGGGTAGAGACATTATTCAAAAGCTGAAGGGGCAGAAGAATTCTTGTTCTCTTGCAAACTTTCTTTTCTCCAAAGGCTTCTAGCTCTCTTAAACAGTTAAGAGAGAGTTTTAATAGAAAGTTTTCAGGATTCCTTTCTCTTATTAAATCCCTTAGGGTTGATTGACTTTTTATGACCACTTCTTTGAACATAAAATGAAGCAGGGTCCCCAGAAATCTTGGTATATCCCAGGGGACCAAGGAATGGTTACTGATTTTCAATATTCTCACTGAACAAATCTGACTGTATATATTTTAAAAACCCTTCAAATTATTAAAGGAAAGTATTTTTTTCTTTTCTTTTTTTTTTCTTTTTTTGAGACAGGGTCTTGCTTTGTAGTTCAGGCTGGCCCTGAGCTCATTATGTAGCTCAGGCAAGCCCTGAATTCAGCAGTCCTCCAGTCTCTGCCTCCCGAGTGCTGAGATTACAGGTGTGAGCCACCACGCCCGGCACTGTGGTATGTGGTATTGATTGCGGGTGGGTGTGAGTCTCCACGCCCAGCATTGTATGTGGTTACTGGGATCAAACTCAGGTCCTGTGTGTGAGGCAGGCACCAGAATCACTGAGCTAAATCTCCGGCCCAAAGGGAAGTATCTAAAATTAAGGATGATTGTGAGACTGAAGACTGTTTCTGCAAGTATTCATCTCTGGAATATTTATAAATGAGTATGTACTCCTTTGTAATTATAAACGACCAGTGAAGATATTATAATTTCAAATGAATCTTGACTCAATTCAAAACCTGCCACTATTTACAAAAGTGCCATCAAGGAGAATGTGTTCAGCCCTTGTTTGTTCGGTGTATATGTTAAGTGAATAATACATCCCAACTAGACTGAAAAATGGACAAAGGATTGATGTGCATTCTTCATCTGCCAAATGTCTGTTTCTCTATATTCTAATTTTTCTCAAATAGCTATTTATTTTGTACCTAGTCACTCTTGTCAGCAACAAAGTGGCATGAAAGTTTTCTAACATGAAAACCAAACAACTGCCTGATATTACTAAAATATGTAGTCAGAACCATAAAAGAGTTCAATTCAGTGGAGAACACAACATATGCTAAAAATGGTTCAGATTGAGTAAAAGTTCCAATTTATGTATGATTTATAACAATTGGAAAGAATATGTTCTTAATTCTTTGTCTCCTTTTTAACCAAAATTTCCCCTACATGTGAAAAATTAAAAAGATTTACAACAATTTATTTTATACCTCCTGGACTGTTCACTCAAATATACTTTCAATAAATGGATTGGGGGAGAAGAGAAACAGATAAAATGTCTTCACTAAGAATATTGCTGATCACTCCAACCCTAACCTGAAGAAACAGTGTATATGTTGGTGATTTGGGGTGTCTCTCTCTAACACCTCACCTAGGAAGGGAGGTGCTACAGACTGAATCTGCAGTATCTTCTGGCCTCTTCCTCTTTATGACTCTACTGACATGAGATGAATAGTCTTCCAACAGTTAGTCCCACCACAGCATGTGGTGCTGCCACAGACCAAATGGATAAGGCCAGGAGCCACAGATTAGAACCTCTGAAATTGTGAGCCAAAATAAGGCTTTTCTTTTATAATACTTATATAAATAATTATATAATACTTATAATAAATACTTATTTTTTGAACAAAAAAGGTCTCAAGGGAATAACCTGGATAATTTGAAACATGGCTCTGAGGTAGAATAGAAAAATGACAGGGAAAGAGAGAGAGACAGATACAGACACAGAGAGAACAGCACAACTAAAAATCGTACTTTTAAAAAGACTGCAACTTGTGATACTTGGATGAAGCTATGCTAGTGATCTATGTCAGCATTCCCTTCATTAAATTTAGGCTCCTTCTTTTCCAGAGCCATCACACCCAAAATTCCTCAGGGAGACTAGAAGCCCTTCAATTGGCTTACTTGAGAAAGTAAAGAGCAGAAATCGATTTTAAAATAAAGGAACAGGTTGAGGGAGACCAAAGAATGTTTAAATTACCTATTCAGAAAAACAAACCTGGACCCATACATATAAAATGGGTTATTTCCTAGTTGGGAGGTGGCCCATCTTTTTCCATGGTTTCTATGCCCTCAGGAGAAACATGAGTGTTGCCTGTTCCAGGAAGTAATTGGGTCCCCTTCCCTCTCTTTCACTCAGTCTCAGGTCCTGTACTCTATTTCTTCAAGTCTCTACCTTTTAATTTCTACCTAAAACTCCTCCTGTGCCTCTTAATCACAGAAATTCTTTTCCCATTACAAGAGTCAACAAGCCTGCAAACTTACTCTATAAGAAAAGTGGGTTAGTTTCCTTACTTCAGCTTTTGAGACCTCATACCCAGTCTGGTAAATAGTTCTTGTAACTGAGAGACACAGATGACTGGTGCCTGACTTATGCCTGAAAGAACTACCGCTGACTGTAGGGAGCTGACTCCTTTGGGGATATCCAAGAAGAACTAATTTCTTTGATGGCAGAACTAGTCTAATGAACTGCAATGGGATTGGCCTGTGTTCCCAAAGTTGTTGGTACAAGACTGTACAGTCATTTTTTTATTTCTTTATTGGTACAATTTATATACATCTCACAATCACACATAACATCGGGGAATTTGTACCAATATATGACACAAGTTAATTCCACAGTAAAGGCCACATCACGTGATGAAGGGAGTCCAGCCTAGCAGTTCCCCGGCCTGGGCACCTGCGCCAGTCAGGTAGAAATCCTCAGGCCGATTGGTAGACTGAGTCAGCCATTCCTGCAGCCTAGTTAGTCACAGGCTACTCTGCCTTGAACACTGGACACAAAGTTAATTCTGGGAAGCCAGAACCCTTAAAACTTGCTGGATCTCTAGCCCTTCAGGATCCTGCGGAGGGGACACCGCAAGAGACTGACACCGGGATGGCTCCGCCCTCAGAGCCCCGACGGTGCGAGCGCAGTGTGATGACGCAATCACGCCGCGGCTCGCTAGCCTCTCGCCGCACGTCACGAGGGAACGCTGGCGGGCGGGTCTCCTTGGCAACCAATTGCTCCGCCCCTCCGTCCCTTTAACCTTTGGTTTGCGAGGCCGCGGGCCTATCCCTCCGCCGCCCCTCCCGCCCCTCCCGCCCCTCCCTTCCCTCCCGTCCCTTCCCGGGCGTCTGGCCCGGCCCCACCGGAAGCGAAGATGGCGGCGGCCGTGGGCGCAGCTTCTGCCGAGCTGGTGATCGGCTGGTGCATATTCGGCCTCCTCCTGCTGGTAGGGGAGGCGCCGAGAGCGTCCCGGGGCTGGCCCGGGAGTGGGGAGGGCCGCGTGTCGCAGCCGCCCGGCAGGGTCCTCGCTCAGCCTTCCCGGTGTCGGGACCGGGCCGGGAGCCCTCAGCGCGGCGGGCGGGCTCTGGCCCGGCGCCTCTCGGGGACCCCGGCTCGGTCCCAACCCCGTCGGGCCGTGGCGGCTCCGGGGACCCGCGCGGCCTGGAGATCGGGCTTTCCATCCATGTGGACACTCCAGTGCTGTGGGCTGCGTCAGTCCTCTCACCTGTCCGCTCTTACCGACTGTTTTCCCCGCGTCTCCCCACTTGTGGGCTTGGGGTTAGTGAGTCCCAGCCTTCGGCTGCATGAGCTGAGGGGTCGCCTCCTGACCCGCTGTCGCGTTTCGGTGAGGAACGAGGGAGGGCGGCGTGATCGTGCACCTCTTTACGGTCCGCGCCTTCTTTTCCAGTTGTCTTGGTTCTACTTGCTGAACAAAACGTGTATTGTCATTGGCCCAAAGAGGCCCGGTCATCACCTCCCTACCCCCAGTGAAAACAGTTTGCGTTTCTTGTTTATGTCCCTCCACGTTCGGAGAATTCTTTCCTCATTGTCTTACCCCTGTTGTCACTCTGAGTTCCAATGAATTTTGACTTCTTACATTCCAAACAAAATAGAATAAAAATCTTTCGTTCTGAACATCAGACTTACCAGTTTATCATACATGGAGCGTATGACATCTGTGTGGTCTGTTTCTGCCAGGAACAATTTGTACCAGAAAAACAAAGGGAAGATTGACAAGTCAGGGAAAGCTTTCCCTTGGCACCTTCATTTTCACAGATGCTTTTACACTGGGACATGCTTTTTCCTCTCCAGGATCGAGGAACTGGAGTCCAAGAGGTTGGCTGTGGTCCCCAGAGCCATCGTGTACTGTAATAGGAAATTTTCCTTGCTTTCCTAGTCTACCAGGCTGAAATAGACTTTGGATAGATGCAGAAGGAAAACTATTTTAGTAGGTGAACTTCGTTTGCAGGAGCAAATGAAAAGGATGTTAAGGAGAAAGAAACTTGGATGTTGGAGTAGGAAACAATTTAGTAATAGGGCTATTTCTGAAAATCTCTTTAATTCCTAGTTTATTGGGAGACCGCTGGATTCTCATGTCTGCTTTTTCATCCAGCCTTTTGAGATAAGTTATTTTGGCTGAAGAGTGTGAAGAAAATCCAGTTTCAGTAAGTAGCTAAAAAGTAGAGGAGTGGATGATCTTTGCTACTACATGAAAGCTTAACAAGTGAAAGTTTCTTAAATGTTAATTATGATGTGGAATCTAAACCTGTACCAGTCACTTTTCATTTTGTTACATTGAAATCCGGTAGTCTATCTTGTACTTTGAATAGAGCTTTTACTCATAGTATTATAAAATGCTATGGTGGGCATTTAGAAAATACTAGTTATGCGTGTCTTTCAAGTCTGGACACATTACACAATTCAGAATTCTACTTTCATTAAATCATCACAGAGAAATTGTCTAAATGTTGTCATAGTTGTTTTTGCAGTGCTAGGGATCAAACTCAGGACCTGTGGTTGTGTGGCAGACACTGCCACTGAGCTAAATCCCTAGCCCGTTTTGTTGTTTTGAAACAGAGTCTCACTATGTAATTCAGGGTGGCTTTGAATTCACTTTGTAGCTCAGGTTGGCCTCCTCCAACTGGCATCAGACTTCCTGCCTCAATCTCCTAAGTGCTGGTAGGTACAGTACCATACTCAGTATAAAAAATTTTTTTGGTGGATTGAGGTTTAAACCCAGAGCCTTCTCACTGAGTTGCATCTGCAGCCTTTTAAAAATTTATCTTAAAAGTTCCAAGTTTTTAAGTTACTTAACTCAATAGTGGGTACAATTTTTCCAAAGTTCTAATTTTCATTTAAAAGCTTGAATTTTGTCATTGGTGACAAAATATTGTTAGTTTTACTTCACGTGACACTTTTGTTGTTCATTTGATACAATCTGCTAAACACCCAAGTAGAATTACCCCAGATTTAGTTGTTCTTTTCAAATAGAGTGATTTTGCTTGAAAATAGTGGTTCATTGGCTTTCAGCTTCCTGGAAACAGCCTTTGCATGATGATACATAGCAGTAGGGCGCTGTGTGAGCTTCATATTTACTCTAGAGTATTTAAGAAATGCATAGATTAGATTTCAATAAAATTAGCTTTTAACTTTTGTCAGTCAGACTCTTAAGTTTCCAATTTCCCTTTTTCTCTCCTCCCTCCTCTCTTGCTTTCCTCCCTCCCTTCCTTTCTTCCCTCCCTTCTTTCCCTGGACACAATGCCTGTGAGTGAGTTTGGCGCTCCTGCCTTCTGTCATAATACACCAGCAGTTTTACTCACCATGGCTAATGACAGCACGGTGAAAAATGTAGAGGAGATCTTAGTGTTACTGTGTTAATAATGTTCAGTTTTTTAGTCTCCAGAAAGAGTTTTGCAGCCAAGCTCTGGAGCACATATATACTCTTACTTTTGTGACCCTAGGAAAGCATAATGTTCTTCAGTTTCTTCTGCTAATTAATGATTAGATTTGGCTCCTCGCAGTGACAGTCTATGCTCACCGTGTCACATCTCACTTGTTCTACTGCTCTTGGCTACCAAAGTCAGCAGCAGTTTTCTTGCTACCTTGCCTGTTATATTTCTCATTCTGTAGAGATATTCCCCATTTCAGTAAAGCAATTTAACTGTTGTTGCTCAAAGTGTGGGCTTCACCTGGGAACTGGGTAGAAATGCACACCTGAGGCCCTCAGCCTCACTGCCTCAGAATCTGCAGTTTAAGGTCATCCCAGAAAGTAGGTGTGCTTATTAGTTTTTTAAAAACGTCTGTACTTTCACTTTTTCCTTTGCCTTTGTTCTTATCTATGACCACTCACTTAAAATCATCTAGGAAGTTTTTAGAATTCCAAAGCCCAGACCAATTCAAAATCTCTTGAGTACCTTTGGGACGTGTTTAAAAACCTTTCCTTGTTGGGCTGGCTATTTAGCTCAGTAGCACCCTGCCTGCCTTGCAAGTAAAAGATCCAGAGTTCTATCTCTAGTATCACAAAAACAAAAAACAAAACAAAACAAAAGCACCTTTTCTTGTTAGCAAAGTTGTTATATATTTCTTTTATAAGATATTCTTAGATGTTATTTCATATGACATTTCATAAAACTATTACTACTACTTGTTAAGCAGTTACTGCTGCTGGGCACTGTACAAAATCCTTGTAACTGCCAGAAGGGTCCTGATGAGGCTTTAAAGAACATATTTGCTTTATTTACGATACAGTTAACTGATGTCCATTAAAGTATAATGTATAAACAAAAACTTTTTGGAGTTCTCTTAAAACTAAAGAGATCCTGAGAGCACAGAGTCCAGATCTCTAGATGAAGTGTTCTGCATGGGTGTCCATTTTTAGCTTGTCTGTCTGGGTCTGATACATGTTTTTTGTGATAATACACATTGCTTTGAACTTTGTAAAAGTACAGATCTTTCATTTTCAAAATTCAACAAAACTTAATTGACACTAGTACTGTTAAGGATAAATGGATAAGACTTAGCTTCCAATGAGTTCAGAACTAATTTGAAGAATGTTTAAAATGCTTATGATTTCAATTTAAATGAAACCCACAAAATGTTAATACGAACATTTTATGACAGCTGTTTCTCAAAACAAATTAGTAAACAATTACATCAAAATTTGTGCCTAGGTAATTTTGTTGTTTTGTTTTTTCTCCAACTTGTAGGTTCCAAAGTCCCTTCTTAGTTTTTTCCCACTATTCTGTTACTGATGGAAATCATTCATGGTTGCCCTTAATGGCTGCTCTTCTGGCTGCCATGTGTCTTGAATCAGTTCAAAAATGCTTTCTTATCATGGTCATTTTGACCTCGGGGAATGGCCAGAAGTTTCCATTAGGCAAGATTTTTTTTCTTTCATGGTTGTAAAGGAAACCCAAGCCCCTATAAACTTGCTTTGAGGCTAAGAACCAGGGACAAATATGTTCAGAGCAAGGAGTGTTTTGAGCAGATTAATGACGATGTGCCTTCTAATGAAATACATTTTAAAAAATTTAAGTGCATATCATGTTTTTTGATCACACCTCAGTTGGGTACACAGTGACATTCTGGAAGATGCACAGGAACAGATAACCCATAGTGACTGTCAGAGGCTAGAGTAGAAGAGGGATTAGAGGGGTTGAAGTGTAATTTTCTGGGGTAACAAACTTCTATCTTGATTGTTGTAGGGCTAACTGGAAATTGTAAAGCTAGATTCGTTTGTTGGTTCATTCAAGCCTTCTGCTCAGAAAGAAGTATTGTAACAGATAAACCTTGACAGGGAAAGGACAAAACAAGGATTTAATCTCAAAGCTTATTTTGAGCTGTGGTTCCAAGTTTGGGTCGGACTGGAGTCCTCAGGCACATACAGTATTGTTGCTCTAATTGGTTGAGTTGATGGGGAGTAAGGGCGCTATAAGATATTTAACAGCTACCAAGGCAGTTCTGAGAAATGCTGCCTCAAGGTCTGTTTGCATTCCCTACAAGTTGGAGAGCAGAGTTTCTCAAAATACAGTCTGTATGGCTTGTCCCCTTAGCAGTGGTGTCAGACAGCCCATTGTAAATGCAGTTTTCAGGCCCTGTGTTAGATTTCTGGACTTGTACTTCTGGGGGTGGGGCCTGCACTGTATTCTGATGCTCCCTAAAGTCAGGGGGTCTCTGAAGGCCTGTCTGGTTAGTCACTGGAGAGACCCAGATGAGAAGTTTCTGGTTGATTAGGGGTGTCGACTTCAGGTCTCCTGGGTGTGCCTTTTCATTGAGAGACTCTGGACTGGATACACAAATCCATTTTCAGTTTTGACCTGTTTAATGCTTTTTAAAACTTGAATTGTAGTGATTGTGTTTTAATTGTTGGTAGTTACTCTTCAGCTGATGTTTATTGAACCTATTAGTCATAACTGGGAGAAAATTTCTATCCAGCTTACGTTCTGTGATGCCTCAGTAATGAGTCAAAAAACATTGTTGTATTTCCCTTAAGCTGTAAGGGGAAAAGTTTCGCAGCTATAGTTATAACATTGTGTGGAACCATTAGTGTGTCATCCTGTTTGGTGTGCCCATGAGCAGTGGTGTGTGGGTGTGTGTGTGTTTGTGTTTGCTTCCATGGGCTTGTAGTGCATTCATGAAATAGACTTTGAAAATTGTAATCTTGAGCAAGTTTATAGGGGTTTGGGTTTCCTTTACAACTGTACAAAAAGAACCCCTTGCCTAATAGAAAGTTTTCGGTTGGAACACTTATGGGAATCAGCATTAGAGAATACATAGGAAAATAACCACCATTTGCTTTTGTTTTATTTCAGGCCATTCTAGCATTTTGCTGGATATATGTTCGGAAATACCAAAGTCAGAGAGAGAGCGAGGTTGTCTCTACCATAACGGCAATTTTTTCTCTAGCAATTGCTCTCATCACATCTGCCCTTCTGCCAGTGGATATATTTTTGGCTTCTTACATGAAAAATCAAAATGGTACATTTAAGGTAAGCATTACCATATAATTTATTTCCCTTTTCAAATTGTTAGCAAATGAAAGTTTTAAGTTTGGCAGTACAGTATGTTTTGTGTTTTGTCTCTGGAAGTAAGAAAATGCAGCATAGGCTGAGGACACAGCATGGTAGACTAAAGCAGATTGTTAACTTTGACAGCCCTGTACAGAAAAGTAAGGTGTGCCTTTCAGGAATTGGGAAATAGTTTAAGTAATCATAATAGGTTTTGTGTCTCCCATGAAGCTTGTTTGATTTGATGTGCATAATTATAGTAAATAAATAATTTAGAAGGACCTCCCTTAGTGGCAGATCAGAGATTTTCATTTCTTTTTCCTATTGAGTACTTTGATCAGTACAGTGTAGTGAGAAGACCAGTGGCCTGGGAATGAAAAGGCCTGAATTCAATCTTGACTCTTAACTATCTAGGGATGGATGTAACTTGGGCCAAATCTTAACTTTTCTGAGCTGTAGTTTCCTCATTTTAAAACTGAAGGGTGATTACCAGGTTCCCTTTCAATTGTGCAAATTACTTTTGTTTCTTGTTAGCCCAAATTCGGATGAATCAGGAATGGTTAACATCTCCACTGTCGGTCACATGGCCCTTATTTGAAGAAATAGTATTACTTCACTTATCTCAATGATGCTTTGTGCTGTCATAACATCCTGAATCTGGTCCAAATGACTTAGTAATTTGATGATAATGACTTAGTAATTTCTGACTGTTGTGAAAACTATTTTCAATAGGTCAGTCACCCATTTAGCAGGTGTGACTTGAGCCCACAGTATGTGCCAAGCAATGGCCTATTGCGGAGAAGATGATTAGCACCTGTTGAGTATTTACAGTGGATCAGTCGGTGCTGCAAGTGCTTTGACATATGCTAACTTACTTTGCTCTTTCAGACTACCCTGTAAAGTAAGATAGGTGTAGTTCCTGAGCACTGTTGCCGAATTTGGAGCTTTCAGTCAGGCTCTGAGCTGTTTTCATGATTTTTTTGGTGGTGGATAACTTCTCAGTAATTGTAAAATACTTTTAAGTAGCTTTAAGTACTTACTGATGAGTCTGTATTTCTTTGTAATTTAAACTTAATTTGCATTTTATATTTTGAGATGAAATGTTTTATTTTTAGGAGAAAATGAGTTTTTAGTTCAGCTAGATTTTCTGCTATTTATTGTGCATGAAGTAATATATCCATAATAATTTTGACACGTTATTGTTTGATCTTAACATGATGAGGTTATTTCCTCTGAAAGTGCCATTTTAGAATTAAATTCCATAAAAATGTTTACTCACTTGGGATTGTATTTGTAGCTATTTTTTAGGAAAAGATTTTGGCTTTGCAAGAATGTTTGAGTAATGTTTCATTCTAAAATATTATAGTGTAATACTATATATTAGATATAATTATAAACTCCTAGAATATTTTCCAATCTATGTAACTTCTTTGACATATAACAATATATCTTTGTGTACTTATATAATAGGAAATTTTTTACTTTTGAATTTAGAATATTTGGTTTGTTTAGATTTTGTGGGGAAATGTTTTCATCTTAAAATTTCTAAAATAATACACATGAAATTACTCATTTTCTTTTAGATTAAGTAGTTGTGTGATGCATGTGCTTAAGTTGTATTTTCTCAGTCCTAGTTGTTATTTTGTTTTTATTTTGAGAGATTGTATTATACTTGTTTGAACAAGATTTTAAAAATTTGTCATCCTAACAAAACAAAAATATTGATTTATGAAAAACTTTGGGTACGTGTTTTACTAAATGGTCCCTAACAGAAAATAAACAAAACACATCTGTAATTAATGTGCTTACTTTAAAAGGGAACAGATTCCTTGATAATATTTTGTTTTTTGAGACAAGTTTTCACTATGTAGTTCAGGCTGGTTTTGAACTCACTGTGTACCCCAGGCTGTCCTTGAACTTGCAGTGATACTGCTTCTTCAGCCTCCTGAGAGCTGGGATTATAGTTGCATAACACTATGCTCAACATCATGTTTTTCTACTTTATAAACAAGTTTTTAAAAATCATTATTAGGGTATTATTCAACAGCTGTAGGTTCTCCTTTCATTTCGTTTGTTGTTTCTAGTTCTGTTTACTTTTAGCCTTTTCAACTTAGATGGTATATTGATTTTTTTTCAATACTTTGAGATTTTTAGGCTGGTGTTGTTTTGAGACAGTCTCACTGTGTAGTTGGCACTGGCCTTCTTCTCACTTGGAGGCCACGCCCACTTTGAACAGATGACAACCATCCGGTCTCACCCTCCTGAGTGCTGGGAGTACATGCAAGTGCCACCATGTCAGGCTGCCTGACAAGTTTTTGATATAGTACATTTAAACATTTTTGTGTGTGTGTGTCTTTTGCCAGCCATCCCTCCCTGTCTTCTTCCCTTTTTGATTAATGAAATTCACAGTTTTCACTTAAAGCCAGATTTCTTACTGTGAAAAGCAGAACTGAAAAGGCCTTTTGGTTAAACCCTTTTCTCTAGAAACTTGCTGCTGACCTGTCTAGGTATTTAGTGAAAAACAAGTGCAAATATTTCACAACTACTTCAGACTTTGTCACAATGGTAAATTTAGTTATGCTGGAGTAAAAGTTTGCTACAATGGTTTAACCTATTTCAGCTGTATTCACATTAGTGTTGACCTATGGTGCTCATCTCTGCCCAAAGTTACTGGCCAACCATCCAGGACTGTTTCGTGGAGTATAAGCTGGCATTGCATTCTATGATGCCGTCCCCAGTGGACCTTTGTCCCTACAGGAATATGTGCACTGCCTGACCTTTTCCATTCCAAAGCTCCTACATCCCTTATGGATTTGCCTGCAAAGATATCAAGAGCTTTCTGTGGGCAGTCGGCTGGCCAGCACTTTCTCTGTTGGGGTTCCCCCTCTTAAAGCAGGGGTGTACTGTAAGGCTGCTAGCATTTCTGGAACTTATGCCATTATTTAGCTAATTTCTTTGTTTCTGATTTTAGTGAAATAATGAACATTTTTAGATAAAATAAGGGCCATAACGCATAAGTCTTCATGAAACAGTCCTGGGTGGTTGGCCAATAACTTTGGGTAGAGATGAGCACCATAGATTAACACTAATGTGAACAGATGATGGTTAGTTTTTATAGCATTAAGAGTTTAAGAAGTGGCTAAGGTATGGCATGGAGACATTAATTGTCTCAGAGTTTGTTTGTATCTTACGCCCCTCCCCTAATGCCTGATCTCTGTATGGCTGATGCTCATCACGTGTCTTGGTTGAACCCCACTACTTCCTCCTTCCTGTTCTTGAGTGGTAGTGACTGTGTTTTAGAAGTGGGCACTGCTCCCTGGGCCTTATGTACACTTACCTACTTAATGTTGATTGAGTACTAAGCAGGTGCCTGAACAGAGCAGGTGCCACAGGGTATGATGGACACGATGAAGCTGCTCTTCTCATGCAGTGCTGAGGGCATAAGGCTAGATCAGCTGTGCACAAATGAGTACACCGACGTACTTCACAATGATAAAGTCTATAGGAAATGTGACAGGTTCGCAGAAGAGTCTTGTCAGGTCTGAGTGGCTCAGCCTGGGCTGGGGAAAGTCCAACCTTTGAGGTTACTTGGAGAGGAGTGAGATGATTGCAAAGGTATGAGCCAGTAGAAGAACATTTTGGGAGCAGCAGCAGCAAACCCAGAAGAAGCCCTGGAAGGTTGGATTCAGTGTGTTTGGCTAAGGTGTGTGTAGTACTGAGTCTCTGCTCTGTTCTAAGCTGAGAACCAGAGGAGCAGGGCAGATGGTATTGGCTGCAGTCATGTTCTTGGGTTAGATTTTCTCCTAACCACAGTAGACTTTAAAGAAGGTAGACAGAAAGGGTGAGTTGGACTGGAACAGTACCTGTGGATGGAGAAAACTGATTAAAATGGATATGTACTTGCATGGTAGGATTGTGAATTTGTCGGTGAATTACATATATGAGGGAAAATGACTTGAGCACTGATGCCTGGGCTTTTCTGCATCTTAGAGAAATTGGGAAACCTAGAGGAAAAAGCAAGGCAAGTGAGGGAATGGAGATATAAAAAAGAGCATTTGGGGCAAGTTTCCTTCAAGGTGCCTGTTGTATCTTTCCAAGTGGAGGTACCAAGTTGGGAGCTAAGCTCTGAGGAGAGCTGAGGCTAGAGAAAGCATTCGTCAGTAAACATGTGTAAGGTGCCACAGAATTTAGAGTATTAAAACTCCTGTTACACCTCATTTCCAAAAATTAAATTGTTACTTTTTTTTTTTTTTGAGACAGGGTCTTGCTTTGTAGTTTGGGCTGGCTCTGAGCTCACTATGTAGTCCAGGCAAGCCTCGAACTCAGCAATCCTCCTGTCTCTGCCTCCCGAGTGCTGGGATTACAGGCGTGAGCCACCACGCCCGGCTAATTGTTACATTTTTTAAGTTTAATAACTTAAACATTTGTATGGGCTACACACAAAAGATTCTTGATTGACTTTAAGATAATTTTTTTAGCAAAGTGATATTCTCAAGTCATCTGTCTAAAGTACAAATGAGACCTGTTGGTCACATAGGTGCATCACTGCTTCTCCTTGCCTGTGGGATGAAGTCCAGAACCTTCCTGTGACCTGCGGGTCCTCCAGCCTTCTGTGCCTTCCTCCCTCCTCAACCTGCCTGCTTTCCCTGGCTTTCTAGGAGCTGTCAGCATCTCTCTTTAGATTTTTGGAGTTTTTTTAAGACTTCTCATGTATATTCCTCTTTCTCTTTCCTCCTTCCTACTGTCTTTTCTCTCTTTCCCTTTCCTGAGAATATTTTGTATTCCTTCAGATCTCATTTAGTATTTTTTGGGAAGCTATCTCTGAATTTCATCCTGAATTAGGAGCCTTTTGTCTTTGTTTTGCTCCAGAATTATATTGTTATGTTATCTCAGTATTTAGGTATTGAATTTGGTCTCTGTGCTTATCTGGCCGCTTCTAGTTTCTGGAAGACATAGTGGATGCCTTACTTAATGATAGACTGTGGAAGTGATATTCAGCCGTATTAAATCTTAACTATAGTCGTTAGGCAAGTAAATGTTAAAATTAATATTTGTATTGTTTCCTTTTTATCCCAGGACTGGGCTAATGCTAATGTCAGCAGACAGATTGAGGACACTGTCTTATATGGTTACTATAGTAAGTATCTTTCACTTCCATTTCTGATTCGAGCTGCTCACTAAAACACAGAGTAAAGCTACATGTAAACTTCCAGTTTTGATATCACGTGTGAGCCTACTGTTTTCTATACCCGGAATCATAAATAACAGGCATTCATCCTGTTCATCCTGAGTATCCTGATTTGTTTTTAACCTATTTTGCTTCATTTGAGTTCTCAACTGATGGTGCTTTGTGGTGTGGGTCAGTCAAATACATCATGGTACATTATGGTTAGCACTGCAGTTTCTCATACCTGTACTCATGGTTTAAAATCTCATTTTCTATAAATTTATGTAAGTACTCACAGTTGTAGGATATACTTTCTGGGAGAATTTTCACTGTCAGTTTTATTGTACTCTCCAGAGCCATTTTAAGGATTTTGGTTGATTGACACCCTCCCTCCATGTATTTTTCCGTTCATTTCATCCCAATGTTAGATTATAAAAGCTTTATAATAGGCACTGAATTGTTCTTTCTCTTTGAATACTCATGAGACTTGTGCTTTTAGAAGAATGTATAATTGCTGATTTAGGAAAAGGATGTCATTTTTTTCATCAGTTAAAGTGTTTAATAAGATTTCAGTAGGATATTAAAGTGGAGGAGTTTCTGTTGATGGGCTCTTTTTTATTTTTTATTTTTTTGTACTGGGAATTGAACTCAAAACCTTGTGCTTGCCAGGCAGGTGTTGTGCCACTGAGTTAAATCCCTGGCCCAATGGAATAATTTTTTCAGAGGTTTTATTGGGTTTTAATTTAGCTGTTTTTGTTCTAATATTTGCCTTTTTTCCTGTTCTAAAATCTGTAAGACCTGCAAAATTTTTTCCCTTTGGTATAGGTTTTCAAAAATTGTTATGTATTATAATGCAGAATTTTTTATTAATACATTAAATTCATATTCTGCAATATAATTTTGAAGCTATGGAAGTGGTTCTCTATTAAGTAGAATGCTATCTGTTCAGTACTATTATAGGAGGAATATAAATTCCTCACAAAAAAGTTTGGTGGTGGAGTCTGTCCCCTGTATGACAGAATGAATGTGGTAACCCTGTGGACATGTGACAGGAGCGGTCAGCTTATGCACCATTGCAGTTAACATTGACTCCAGGGGCACTGGTCTAATCATTAAAGGCTGTTTAATTGGAATACTGACTTTGTTCATCCTTTTTCACTTGGTTCTGTGAAAAGAACTTTTTTTTAAATTGAATTCTTTATTGGTACAATTTATATACATCTCAAAATCACGTATAACATTGGGGAATTTGTACCAGTATATGACACAAGTTAATTCTCATTTTTACCCATATCCCTACCCACCCACACCTCCTCACCCCCTTTATACATGCTCTTTTATTTTCTTTCTGTATCATATTTATTCCTTCCCCTCATCAC